>JBBPBO010001984.1:24429823-24559540 GCA_037974295.1 Cicer cuneatum | reverse complement strand
TCTGGTTTTTGTGCTTCTGGTTGCCTCTGGTTTTTCTACTTCTGGTTTTCTGTGCTTCTGGTTTCGTCTGGTTTTTTGTGCTTCTAGTTGCCTCTAGTTTTTTTGCTTCTGGTTGCCTCTGGTTTTTGTGCTTCTGGTTGCCTCTGGTTTTTGTGCTTCTGGTTGCCTCTGGTTTTTGTGCTTCTGGTTGCCTCTGGTTTTTCTGCTTCTGGTTGCCCCTGGTTTTTCTGCTTCTGGTTGCCTCTGATTCTTCTGCCTCTGATTTTTCTGATTCTGATGTTCCTTCTTCTGATTCTTCTGCTTCTAATTTTTCTGCTTCTGATTTTTCTGCATCCGATTCTTCTGCTTTTGATTTTTTTGCATCCGATTCCTCTGCTTCTGATTTTCTCTCTCTGATGATTTTTCTGCCTCTGATGAAAAACAGACCACCCATCTAAAAAATTGTGCGATGTAGTATCAATTAATTTTTTATTTACATGAAATTTTATAAATTTGATCATTTTACTGTGTACAACCTTTTACAGTCACAACTGGGCAAACAAAATCAACGGTCACATTCATTAATTTTTATTCCTACATAATTAAGGTTAGTATAAGCTACGATAATAGAGAACCTACAAAACATAGATCATACCCTGTTCACTGTGCTATCAATCCCAAGTCAATTTCACTTGCATCAATATTAAATTCCATACATCATCAATATTAATTAGATTACAATAACATTATTTACACTTTCTGGAAATATATGCAACCAATGTTGCATGCGATCATTGTAAACAAACTCCCATTGTCGTGCTTCTTGAGTGCAATTCTTTTTCCACAAATTACTTGTTGGTGGCATAGGAGAATCACGCTTCAAGTAAACCTGTTGAATTTAATAATTTATTAAACTATTAAAAAAAGTTGACAATTGTTAAACTATGGAACTATTTAATAATTGTTAACAAATGCTATGACAATTATGCGATGATCAGTCGTAGATGTTGGTGGTGGACTTCTTAGAGGAAAAAATGTTTGCGATTGGTTAAGTGATAATGCGACGAAAACCAAGTTAAATTTTGAAGCAATCACATAACCAATTTCTGGAAGTGTCATCCAATTATCCGCAGTTGCAACTTGTTCAACATATACATTATCTATAAGATTTTGAACAAAATTAACTCCACCATATATTGTACTGTAATGAGACATGAACTCTTGAAGCTCTACTATACACTGTTGACGAATGAATGCCCAAGAGTTCTCACCCAATCCAAGTAAAGCTGCAACTACACGATATCCACAATTACCATATGAACCGACGTCAATAATGTCATCTATGAATTTATGAATTTCAACCGGCAACCATTCATTGAAGAGAAGAACTCTTGGTTGTTGAACTCTAGAGAATGATGGTCGAGGTGTCAGCTTTGTGACTGATGAACGAGGTTGCTGCACTTTAATAGACGACACAGTGCTACATGCATTTATGCCACTGCATCGTACACTTGCATCCACATACTCCCACCAAGAAGGATCACGCTTGGTTGAGTTTTCTCTTTTTGATACCTTGCTTTTTCCTTTTTTTGGTGCACCCTTAGTTTTAACCTTGTTAACAGGTGGACACAACGACGTAGTGGATGGATACGCGATCTCTCGTAATTTACCTTTAAGTGAAATTTTGCCAGGTACATCAAGTTCTTGAAACCTTTTCACTATGACGTCTATTTCATGTTCCACAGATAACTCTGAAGTGTTATTGGATCCGTTATCATGAAAACTTAATTTACTCCACCAAACATGAATAGCTTCTAATGGAATGGAACGTGGGACCATACTATACCTGGCTAGTTCACATGCACAAAGTAGACCATGTGTCGTCCTTATCATGCAACCACATTCAGACTTATCAATACCCACATATTTCACTCGATCATACTCTTCGGCAATGTGATCAATTGCATTTTTGGACACAATACCATGCAAATATGCGTACAATCTATTACTATGTCAGTGCACCTTTTGAATGATGCTCTTTTCAAAGGATGCTATTATCTCGCTGTGCTGTAATATAATCATACTATTGATGTTTTCCCAAACACTGCATATATCACCAACACTATTTTTGTAATATCCGTTTCAAACTCCAGTGCGCCGACTCAACCCTTTGTGTTGTGGTATTCCCAAAATGCATAACTCTATTTGAACACGCCGCAACAAATCTTTCCTTGTGGGGATTTAACCATTGTTCATGTACATAATCAGAAAAAATAGAACAGCTACTACAAATTCCTTCAAACATAGCCAACTTCATGTAGTATTGAGACTCATCATTACTGTATACAAGACCTTCCCATGCGTCCATCACTTGCACCTGCTTCTCTTTTGGAAAGACGGTCATCTTACACTTCGCTTGAACATTTTTGCATACATGAAACAAGCATAATAAATTGACCGCCTTCGGAAAAACATATTCAACTGCATTCATCAAAGCAAGGTCTCTATCAGTTACAATGACTTCAACTTCTCCACTTGTAATCTGTTCTTTCACCATTTGTAGTGCCCACGCAAAATTATCAGCACGCTCAGACTGTAGGTATGCAAATCCCACACAAAATGTCATTTCAGTAGATGTAACACCAATAATCTCAAGTAATGGCATTCGATACCTACATGTCTTATATGTGCTATCAATAACCAATATTATGTGAAAATTATTCACAAGAGTGATAGCGTCTGGATGGGCCCAAAAAATGTCCCTCAACTCATCTGAACCATCTACCTTCCTATATCGATAGATGTATTTGTCGCGTTCCATCAATGTCAAAAGATGTTGCATTTCTATTCTATTACCTCTAAGTGATGATCGATATGCTTGACGTGCATTGTAAACTTGTTTTATTGTCGTCAAACTTTCAACATTATGATCCTTTAGTGTTGGAACCAAGTTGGTTCTAAGTACTTAGGATTTTGATGCTTACAAATGTACTCAATGTAAACTTATTTTGTACTTTGAATTATTAAGTTAAATGCCCCAGAAACTGAAGGAAGCAGAAGCAGAGATCAAAGGAAAATGAATTCTGGAATTTCCAGAAGATGTTCCAGGATGTCAAAACATCACCAGAGGATATGTTTGGTGGCCCAGAACAGAAGGAAGAAAAAATCATAATGAAACATGGATCATACCATTGGAAAGCCTGCCAGAAGGAGAGTTGTTACAGACAAACAGGAGTCAAATATCAATTTTATTCCAGAAGTTATTCTGACCAGAAGATGGCCTGGCAGTGAAAAATTACACAGTCCAGACTTGTTCCAGACTTGATCAGAAGGTATGTTTATGAGTCCAGAACAAAAGGATCAATTTAGATTTGGCCCAGATCATAAGATAGCATGATTCAGGGCATGGAACTAAGTCCAGACCAAAAGAAATGAGTTCTAGAATCAATCCAGACCTGGTCCAAAATTAAAGGTAAAATGTCCAGACTAAAATATTTTTTGTTCAAGTTAATTTCAGTTTGTTCCAGACCAAAGTCCAGAATCTGTCCAGATCAGAGTAAAAATTTCCAGATCAATGGTTTAGAAATAATTATTTGGTCCAGTGATGGTCCAGATCAGAAAATCAGACCATGGCCCAGTGGTGGCCGAAATCAGAGGGTTAGGAAGTGTGGTCCAGGAATGGCCGAAATCAGAGGATCACATAATATCAAATAGGCTGGTCCAGATGTGGACTATCGCATTAAGATCCAATGGTGCAGATTTGATCATGAGAATTAAAGAATCTGAGAAAAATGCTCAAAACAGAAGCAGAGCAAAATGCTCAAAACAGATCAGTGAGCAAAAGGCTCAAAACAGAATCTGAGCAAAATACTCCAGAATATTTTCAAAACAGATTAATCTAAATATACTGCAGAAGTAAAGCATCAGTGAAGTTCTAAAGTTCAACTATAAATAGAGACTTAATGCTAAAGAATACATAATCGAAAAATCAAAAAAGAGTCATACACTTCCAAAGCAACAAACACCCAAATTTTCATAGAAGTCAATTGTGAGTTTTAGCTTTCAAGAGGCAAGTACTCGTGTTATTTTCTTTCCACTGTGGCAAACCTAAGTTGTTGAAGTAGAGTCTACAATCTGAGGGAGTCAGTAGAGGTAGCAGGGTACTTGGCAATTAGATAGGGTTGTATCTAAGTTGTTGAAGTAGAGTCTACAAACTGAGGGATTCAGAAAGGGTAGCAAGGTACTTAGCAATTAGATTCATAGTGTTGTGAATTCTTCTACAATCTGGGGTTGTCAGATTGGCTGAAGACAAGGTTGTTTTCCTCAAGAAGTCTAGGATTGTTAGACTATTGAGAAGACTGACTTGGAGGGTCAGTAGCAAGGTTGTAATTCAAGATTGAATTAGTGAAATCCTTCAAGGCGAATGGACTGGACGTAGCCTCGTTAACGGTGAACCAGTATAAAATTTGTGAGTTTTTATTTTTATTTTTATCCGCTGCTAACTCAGTTTTAATTATACATCAAGTTTTGTTTTTAAAGTATTAAAACAAGAAAAGTATTCAAGTTAAGTCAAACACAATTCAACCCCCCCTTCTCATGTTTGCACCTTCATTTAGTGTCATCAATATGTTTCTTGGTTTTACCATGTTCTTCGTCATATCACCAAGCAAATTTTTCTCTTCACTAGACAATCGGCCTAAGAAAGAATGACCAGTTAGTTTTTTGGCCAATTCGTGGTTATGGATACCACATTTTACATGCAAATACCATCCCTCACCAACACTTGATGGTGTTCTTCTCAATCTAAATGGGCATTCACATTTTCTAGTCCAAGTACTCCTCATCGGTTTAGGATTTTTCCAAGGTCTATATTTACTGCTTCTTTCACAACCGAGAATTAATTTTGTCTTTGTTCTTGGTCGTGCAGTCGCAGTTTCAGATCTAAAAATGACAACGACCACTCCATTTTCTCTTCCAACATTTCTAGCCCATTTTAATAAATCCTCCCTCGTGTCAAACATCATGTCGGTGGTAAACACATCAGTCAAATCATTCATAACCGTCATTCATGGCGTCTTCAACTACGGGTTCCACACCATCATTCATTGCATCAAAATCACCATACATTTCATCAAAATCACCTTCCAAACCATCTTGAATTTCCTCTAAATGTTCGAAATCCTCATACATTTCGTCACTATGGTATCCCCCTTGATCCATTTACCTATATCCAAAAAATAACATATAAAAATTTCAGTAAAATGCAGTAATTCTACTTGATTTGAGTTCAGGTAAACTTCCGTGAACTGATTTCACGTATTTACGTCAACTGAGTTCACGTATTTACGTGAACTACGTTCACGTACTTATAAAATTTTCAAAATCGTGTAGTTTACGTGAATTAAATTCAAGTATGTTGACGTCAACTCACTTCACGTACGGTCCCGTGAACTTGGTTCACGTACGTGTTAACTTTGTAAGTAAATCACTCTTCACATGAACTCAGTTCACGGAAGTGTTAAATTTTTAAATGCATATATCGTACGTGAACTGAGTTCAAGTACGTTTACGTGAACTGAGTTCAAGTACGTTTACGTGAACTGAGTTCACGTACTCGTTAAAATTGTAACTTAAATGTAACGTACGTGAACACACTTCACGTACGTTACCGTGATTTGAGTTCACGTACCATGACTTCAGATGACTCCATGTACACATACTTTGAAGTCGTAAACTCCATTGTTTACGCAACCTCAGTTAACGTATGTTTACGCGAACTAAGTTTACGCAATTCTTCAAATTCGAAATATACGTTAACTCAGTTCACGTACGATACATGCAAAACGTACGTTAACTGATTTTATGTAAAATTTCCAGATTTTAGAAAAATTTAACGCAAATACAGAGCAACAACATTACCTTCTTTGCACACTTTAACCACAATGAGAATATCAGATTAACGGGTTGTAATCTATGAGTGAATGTTGTGAGTTTTGAATGATAATGAGATTTGGTGGGTGAGCAATGGATGATTTTTAGGTTTTTTGAGTTTTATGTTTACACTGTACTTGAAGAACGGGAAGAAGACGAAGAAGGAAAAAAAATATGTTTAAAAACAGAAGGGTATTTTCGGAATTTTCATTTAGAAAAAAAATTGGTGGGTGTGGGTAGCAATAAGGGGGGTGTGGGTAGCAAAAGTGAAAAATATTATAAAACTGATTGCATTTAACCCTAATAACAATACGTAATAATACCACACATTGTTTAACAATAAAAATGATACATAATTTATTTTTGAATATTATTAATTTTTTTTGAATAAATACTAATATACATAGGATTAAATGCTACTTTTTTTATGGGTTAAAGGAATCTTTGGTACCATATTTTTTGTTTAACATTTTTCTTTCTGGGGAAAATGCTTTAGTACGTACCATATATATTATGGGTTAAAGGAATCTTTGGTACCATATTTTTTACATACAAGATTACTATTCATATAATTTATAATTATATAATGAATTAGAAGTTTCACGCCTTCCCTAATTCAACCAAGAAAGTTAACTCCAATTTCTACATATTACTACACATAACAGCTTTGGTGCGTGAATTCTAATTAATTTATGGCTTTGAATTTTGATATGTGACCAATTGTTTATAGGGGTTAAAGCAATTACGATCAATGAGAGATTAAATATATTAAATTTTATTCACTATATATAATTAGTTTTTCGGTAATAGATGGATAAATGGAAGATGAAAAACAATCATATTTTGTTATAGAATTTTTTTAACTGAAAAAAATGAGCAATTTTAGATGCAAATATAGATATTAAATCCCAATTTAGATATTTTTTTAAATAAGATTAATATTTTATTTAATTATAATAAATAAATATATGTGTATACTAGTATCTGTGTCATATATGCTTTACATTAGCGGTATTTGTGTCCAATTCATAATTCTCTATGTCTAAACTTCAAATATGTTAATGATTCTACACACACCAATTAAAAATATGATATCAATATTTATTTAATTTTTTCAAAAGCAAAATGTATTTATTATACTTATATATACACAACATGTGCAATATTCCTTCCCATAAGACCCCAAAAAGAGAACCACTACCCAAATTAAAAAGGTGTATTCACTAAAACCAAATCAAAATTAATACATAACATTACAATTACATCTTGTCACTTTTCTACAACAAAACATAAGATATTCCCTCAAAAGATGGCCACTAAATTGGATGCAATAATGTGCATATTTTCCTTTATATTTAGTAGAATGGAGAAGACAATAAGTATATATGATGTTGATTGAAAGACTATAATGTATTTTTTCCTTTATTAAAATTCTAAGTTAAATAAAATTATAATAAAATAATATACAATAATGTTGAGTATTGCTAACAAGATACTCTCTCTAATGTGAAAAAATTAACACCATCTAATCTAATACTTTCTTCTAACATATCTTCTTGTATGTGTTTATAATGTTCAAATAGATCCCACGAATAAATGTGATACTCTTTGCATCTTGCCGTATCTTATTATATAAATCTAAAGAGGGGTACAATTGATAAACAATTAAAAATTAAAAAAAAAAGTTTTTTTAGAACATAAGGGTGAAACAAATGGTCCATATAATTTATGAGAGTAATTTTATCCACTTAACATTTTTGAAAAATCACATGATTTTATAAATACATTTTAAACAGAAAAGTACTATTTTTGTTTTTGAAAGTACACATCCAAGTAACACAAAAAACTGTAATTTTATGTGTACGTAGGAATAAGTTCTTTCCATGTTTTCGATGTGCGTGTTTCTGAAATCACATGAAATTTTTGAAAAATATATACTTATATATACACAACATGTTTATATACACAATATGATATCAACATTTATTTAATTTTTTCAAAAGTAAAAGGTATTTATTATACTTATATATACACAACATGTGCAATATTCCTTCTCAGAAGACACGCAAAAAGAGAACCGCTACCCAAAATAACGTGTATTCACTAAAACCAAATCAAAATTAATGCATAACATTACAATTACATCTTGTCATTCTTCTACACCAAACCATAAGATATTCTCTCAACAGGCCACTAAAATCAAGACTAAATTGGCTACAATAATGTCCATAATTTATTTTCTATTTAGTTGAATGGAGAAGACAATAAGTATATATGACGTAAATTAATTTGTCATATCATAATAATTCAATATTTAGGTAAGAATATAGATACTAAGAATAAGCAAATGGTTAAAGTTCTGATAAAATCTTAAATTGGTTTACAATAATTCTCCTATATGATATTTTGCCAACCTCACAAGTATATACCATCTATAGTGATCCAATTTTGTTAACCTAAGGAGTAATTTCTCAATAAACGCATAATGTTAAGGTTTCTATATTAAGAGAACATAGAAAAATGGAAAATATGTCTTTTACCTCAAATTTGCATCGCATACACAGTCTACACCTCCGGTAGCTACTTTGTAGTACTTTTTATTCCCTTGTACTCTTTCTTCAAATTTCATCTCCGAAATCGTAAAGATCTCATACTTTCAGACAGTAAAGATCTAATATTCTCTTCATATTTGTTTTTCGTTGTGCTCCCTCCGACAATTTAATTTTATAATTGTATATAACAAGCTTAGGTTATGAAACATGATTCAATTAATTATTGGTGGTTGTTACGATAATTTACAAATGTTCATGGAGTTAATGTCATCGTGGATTTATGTTTGGAAGCTTGCAAGAATAAATAATATGATACATGCATGTGACCGTCATATTTCCGAAAAATGTCAACAAAAAAAAAGTATAGTTGTATATTGATGGTTTAAATTTTGGTTACACATATGACGAATTCAATATCAAACAGCTTGAGTTTTTTCATATTAAGCTTTACAAATGGACCTTGATACTGCGATAAATCAACTGCAAAATATATATAAATGATACAGAAAAAACCACATTGAATTAACTAATTCAGTTATCTCTTTTCTAGTTGCGAACCAAACACCCAACTCACTCAATTATTCCCTCACCAAAAAAATCCCCCTCAGATCTGGAAACAAATCCTTTTATTATAAGGGTCTGTTTGAAACACTTTTGCATTTTAGTTTTTAAAAATTGTTTTATAAATTTGATTTTAAAAATTGTTTTAAAGAATAGAATTAAAGAAAAAACTTGTTTGGGATACTTGTTTTTAAAAATAGTTTTAGAGATGAGAAAAAGAGAAAACCTATTTGATTATCTAATTTTTTAAAACAGATTTTGAATAAAAAATTAAAAAAACTATTTGGTAATACAATTTTCATAATCTGTTTTTTTTATATTAAATAATAAAAGTAAAAAGATAGAAAAGTTCAACTAATAACATTTAAATACAAGTAAAATATTTTAGTATAATTAATAAATATAATTTTATTAAAAGATTTTAATAAACACTTGTCTATTATTGTTCACTTCCTTAATTTTTTATAAAATAAGATTAATTGCAAGTGAATAGAGTTTCAAATCCAATTGTAATTAATATAAAAATATATTATTTGATCACTATTTTTAAAATTCAATTGAAGAAAAATGTATATAAAAATTTAACATAGATATTATCCACTAAGAACATAAAAATTAAGTCGAACCAACACAAATATTTAGGGAATATCCACCAACATTGTATATAATAAAATCTAAAAGATAGTAATTTGTGAAACTAATTGTGATGGTGTACCCACATCCGATCTCTAATACGATTCCTACTCATTGTCGTTTCAATCGCACCTTCATCAGATAACCTTGTTAAGTTATCGTTGGAGCTTGTTCCTTCTATACCTGGACCTTCATTCACCCTCTCAAGTTCTATAGGATCCATTGCTTCCCATATGTTGAATAATTCATCTGGCAAATTCCACTTACGTATGTACTTATGAATAGTACAACAAGCTATCATTATAAGTCTTTGTCTGGAGGGTTTATAAGGCAGCATCAACTTCAAAATAGGAAATCTATTTTTCAACACCCCAAAACAACGTTCAATTGTCATTCGTAGAGATGAGTGTCTATAGTTAAATTACTCTTCGAGACTCTTAGGTTGTCTACCTTGGCCTCTATATTCTTGGGCATGATATCTTTCACCCCTATAAGGAGGAAGCAAACCTCTAGTACACGGATACCCAGAATCAACGAGATAAAATGAACCTTCATAAAAAAATATGTTAGCTATACTAGTTAAATTCATCAATATATTGTAATTTTATTATGATATTATGATTTACCTCTAGGTGGCCAAGGAAATCCTGCATTTGGATTTGTAATTGCATCCAAAAAGACTTTTGAATCATGCGCACTTCCTTCCCACCCAGAATATAGATATGTAAACATCATGTTGAAATCACAAGCACACATGACATTTTGCGTGATTGTTGTCTTTCTACCTCTACATGAAATTTGTTTCTCTGCGGGAACCCATGCACTTATATGTGTACCATCTATTGCACCTATGCAATTCTATAAAGCATAACACAAACAAATAGAATCAGAACAAAATAATAAAGATAAGTGAAGTGAACTCAAATAGTTTTGATAATATGATATGCATACCTTGAACCAAGGATTGTATTTTGAATTATTCTTAATTCTTTCAGGCAACTCTATAGACTCTTGTTTTATGAGTTCTTTTCCCAATTGACACACTGCCCTTAATACTTCCTTGAAATTGTGTGAGATTGTTTATGTGGAATGCTGAAAGCGGTTTGAAGCGACTCTATTATGAAAAATTATGAACAATTATGAAAAAAAAGTGGCAACCTTCTCTTCGACAAGTACATCTCTTGAGTCACATAGATAGTTCTTCCCTCTTAATTCATTACAAAAATTAAGAAAACATTCCTTCTTCATCCGAAATAAATCAAAACAGCTTGTTTCAGATCCATTTAATACTTCAGCAACAAATTCACGACCAGATAGTGAAGATGTTAGAACCTTTCCTTTATTAAAGAATTTATGATGATAGTCATAAATCACAATACTAGTAAGAAATTCTACAAAATCATCATCGCTTTCATCAGAAGTAGAATCATCACTTGTATCAACATCAAATCTGGTTACAACCTGTCATACAATTTCATAACAACTTTAAGAACAAAATGATCCAAAAAAGGTTTGATAACATAACAAAACAATTCAAAACAACTCATAAAAAAACGCATACAATTGTTCAGCAAATAGAAATAAGTACGCAACCATAAAGATCATAAACAAAGTACTAAGAGAAGCATATCCAATCACTATCAGCACATATCTAAGTAAAGTGTTATCCTTAAAGTCTAAGTACCCATCCACGTTTCTGCTCTTTAGACATTGCGATAAACATTTCCCTCCAATCAGGATCCTTAAACTTTTCAAGGATTTTTCCATAGATGTCATCTGGAATCTCTTCAAGAGCAGCCACACACTTAGTCAGCGAACAATCAGATGTTACACGCGAGGTAGCCTCCACACTCCTATCCCTACTCTTATCTTTATTCTTATCCCTGCTATACTTCTCTGCTCTAGCCAAAGATGCTTGAGCCCATGCTGCAAGCGCATGTCCCATTTGTTATGATGTTGACTCTTTTTTGGATATTACATGTACTTTTTGTTTTCCACTTTGTGAGATGCGCTCCATTGCTTGTATATCATCGTCTGAATCATCTTTATCAACATGTACATGACTTGCACTTCCAATGTTAAGGTATTGATTATCAAGCTCATTTTCTTCATCAGTATTTGGTGGGTCTTGTGTAGATGAATGATGAAGTACTCAAGTAGCATTATTTTGGTTGAATATGATTTCCAACAATTTATAATGGTCACATCCTTTCTTTTGAAATTGAGAAGCTTTCTCATGTACCTAAAACAAAACAAGCATGTCATCAATTATGAGAAAATTTAAATAGTGAGGTAAAAATAGAACATAAAATACTGCAATTTAAATTTCATGAAACATAAAATAGAAGCACTTTGGTTGCACTTGCAGAAAATGGAAGCATTATGGGAAGTCTGACAGGAATACCAACTGCTAAAATTACTGATAAAATATGGTTAATCTTCCAAGCACTTGGTGATATTGCCTATTCATATCCATACTCGATGCTTTTTCTTGAAATACAGGTTCCAAAGACATGGATAGACCGCACAATTAAAGTATGGTTACCATTACCAAATTACAAACTCCCTTATCCAGTTAAGCTAAATTTGTGAAGTTTCTGAAATCCGTTTGTTTGTCTGCAAGTATGTCATAACTCTTTATCAATGCTCTACTCTCTAGGCACCTCTCAGTATTTTTTTTCAAATTTTTGCTAAGTCTAATAAACTCTTATATGTCTTCTTTTGCATAAATTATCCATTAATCAACTATTCATGTTTAGGATTGACATAGACTTGAAGGAAAACTTATATTTCATGTTAAGCATTCATGTAAGGAACTGGGAAGATTATCTCATTAACACAACTAGTCTTTCTAAATCCGATTCAATAACTTTTGACAGCTCAATCAAAACAGTCCTTGTTTATAATTTCAACCATAATTCTCTGGAATTTTTTGTTTGTCTTCAAATTTTCTCTTTAATTGTGATTTATCATTACTAATTAGCACATCATATATTTATGTTCTGTTTTCTATGATTATTGCACTGAAAATGAAATAAATGTTACTCCCAGTGAGAATGTAGCAATACCCCAAGAATTTGTGATCTCATCTATTGAGTCTAGTGTTGATGTACCTACTAATGACACCAATGTGCGAGTTGTACCAATGGGTTGCAATGGAACATCAGATGTTGATCGGCAGGCTACTAGTCTCGAGTTACTGGTATCTGGTTTTGAGACTCCTAATCCAAGGGATTGCCTTGCATCATCTATTAATGCTAGTGTTGATGTTGATATGGGTGGTGTTGATGCTGATGGAAATCAATCAGAGGAACCAACTGTTTCTGAAGACAGGAGGGATGAGCTGTTATCAACTCAGAACCCAGAGGCTGCTCCAGATGATACTCAAAATGACCAAACTAGTGCAAATAATGAAGCTTCTGGTTCTAATACGATTGACCCTACATTTTTGGAGGCTCTTCCTGAAGGTCTACAGGCAGAAGTTTTGGCGTCCCAGCAAGCTCAATTTGTTCAACCTCCAGTTTATGCACCCCCTTCTGCAGAAGATATTGATCCTGAGTTTTTAGCTGCTCTTCCTCCAGATATTCAAGCAGAGGTTTTGGCCCAACAAAGAGCTCAAAGGGTCGCCCAGCAGGCTGAAGGACAACCAGTTGACATGGAACTGACTATAGTTTCGAATCCGACAATGAGGGTAGTATATACTCTAAGAACTTGAACAAAGTTGCAAAGGTGAAAAACTTCTACTATATTTTTATTATAATTATAATTATAATAATAATAATAATAATTATCATTATTATTATAACATTGAGAAATTAAATGGTATCAGGCAGTTGAAGGGCTTAATGTGTATGATATACTAGAGCCATGCTACCATAACCCTGATGATGCAACAAATGGAAGTTCTAAGTTGCCAATGAGTTTCCAAAAATTAGGAGAAACAGAGAGACCTCTAGCAATGAGAAAGAGGATGTTTGGTAGGGCTTGGCCTTTTAGAAGATGCGTCATTATTAACACTTTGCACATACGATTAAGAGACATTTATGCCTCTGCACAAACCAAGTCATGCATTGAGACTCGACCATTCAGACAAATTCACAACAACTTTTGCAAGTGCACTGCATTCTTTCCAATTAGGAGCACCAACAAGCACTACTGGAGTTCCAGAACCTCCTTGCTTACTCAATTGTTTCTCACCAACATCAAGACTTCCACCTTTGACACAACCAGAGCACATGTACCATTCCTTGTATCCACTCTGCAAGCAAGGATGCTTGAGCTCTATATTTTTACCATCCATATCCTCATTAACCAACGATCCAAACTTTTTCTTAAATAAATGCACCACAGACTTCCCAAACGCTTCATTCAAACCATAACCCTCGAGAGAATATGCAATAAGATGATGGTTCACCGATCCAATCCTAACATACAAGCTAGTCTCACTATTAACATGTTGATCAATCTCAAAAGTAACCTGCAACGAGGATCCCCCCAAATCAAGTGCACCATAAGTCGCCTTCCTTGGACTAACCCCCAAAATTCCACTATGATAATTAAGCGAAATCCATCCAAAATAAGCTTCCTCATTACCCGAAATAATCTTAACCCAATCCTTCCTACACAAAAAAGGAGAATCCTTGATCACAGACCAAGCATTATCTAACAACCACCTAGACTCATTCCTAGGAAGTCTCCTAACACCAGCAGTAGCATAAAGGAACAAAGAAGTACTCTTATGAGAATGCACAGGTATCTGTTTCTTTGCCCACCTAACTAATGGTTTCAATGCACCCCTCAAACCAGAAACATTATAAAACAACTTATCAATCCCAAGTTCGGTTTCCATTCGATCGTAAGACCTACCGATAGGTTTCTTCTTATGCAATCCATCTCTCAAAGACTTAATAGCTATTGGAAGACTACTATGTCTCTTATATTGAATGTAAGCATTATAATGTTTGAGAGGATAAGGAGATAAAGAACAATGATACAATTAAAATTTCATTTCCACAATTAAAAGATTATCGATTTCTGATGTGCCAAAGCTCAAGTGTTTTTGTTCAAGAGTATATGACTACAATATCATGGTGCCATCAATTGAAGAGTTTTCAAATGTGAAAAGATTTCCCCATGGAAATAAATCAATGAGCATTAATTATTAGATAGTACCTGAAGATAATTTCACCAGACCTCTTCGCTTGCAGTAACAGTGTTGGTGTCTGCATTCCACCCAAATCCAGTGTTCTGTAAAAGTGAATAGAACTCACGATACATGGCTCGTAGCCGATGCATTTTTGCCTTTAGTTTATCCATTTTAAAGAAACGATTAGTCATAGAATTCAGCCTAGTAGTCATTGAGTTCCATGTTCTAGCATGAAATACACCATTTGGCATATTTCCTTTTGTAACTTCATCAACCATAATATCAATAAAAGCTTTAGTTACAAAGTCAGGCCAAAGCTTTGATTCAAGACTATCAACATTAGTTGCCATCTATAAAAAAATAAGCAAACTCATGATCATAAAAAAGAAATGTTCAACTATAAAACAAAATGTTAAAGAATTAAACACTAGTAATTTTCCTCATTAGTATTTCAAGAGCACTATGAAAATGAAGAACCTAATAAGAAAAACCAAAGAACAATTGAGAAACACACAATCCATACATGCATAGCATACAAAATTCAGCACTCAATCAATGAGTTGATAAAAAAATTTCATAGTCTATAGCTTTCTATATTAAGATATTGGATAAGAACCAACCAAACTCATAATCCCAAGTTTTCTTGACCAATTTTTTACTAAGAAAGTAGCTACATTACCTGTCCAGCAGAGGCAAGCGCGGCAGTGGGTGCAGGCGCATCATGTGTGGCGGAAGAGGAGGAAGTCGTAAGGAATTGCGAACGAAAACTTGAATTCTTCATGCTTTTTCAAATTCTCCAACCTGTTTATAATCAAAACAATTAGTAACAAACAAGCACGCACCTACAATTTTTTATTACAAAAAAATGAGCAAAAATTAAAATCAAAGCATCAAGAAATGGTAAAAATTTAACAAAATGAAGAAAAACATACCAGCACCGCAAGAAGTTGAAAATAAAGCATATTCTATTTGGTCTGTACTGTGAGCATTTTGCTTTTAACCACAAATTGAAAAACCTTATCCTCCATAAGTTCAATGTGATTTTTAAAAGAACAACTAATTAATCACTATATTGTTTCATAGAAAACTTAAAATCCATTAATTTGGGATTTTAGAATACGATTCTCTGCCTCAATTTCATAGAACACTTACAACTTTATGTAATCTAAATTTAGTAGCATTTTTTAGTTGTTCAAAACATTTTTATTTCCACAAAACACCCTAGTTTCTCTGTCAACAAACGAAACCACCTTAATTCGAAAAATAAAATTCAATTTAAAACCCAAATTCAAAAAAACCATACACAAAGGAAAGGAAAAGAAAAACTAACCAAAGAAATTATCAGAGAGAGAATGAGGTGGATGAACTTGATCGAATCGCAAGTTAGAGTTCTAAGGTTAACCGTTTTGGCATGACTCCATTCTAGGGTTCACCGTTCTAGGGTCGCACATTGCGTTTCTGCGTGATTTGTTTTCCATCGTTACTGAGGGAGAGAGAATGAGGAATTGTTTCTATGTTATAAGTTCAACGTAATTACAATTATGCCATTAATGAAAATTAACTTCTCCGTGTTTTTTCTTTTTAAAAATTTAAAACTGAAAAGCAAAACACTGTTTACATGTTTTGCTTTTTTAATTTTAAAAAGTAAAATATTAAAAACAGTTTTACAAAACAGTTTTTAAAAACAAGTAATCCAAACAAAATTTTAAATTTTTAAATTTTTAAAAACTAAAATAGAGTTTTTGAGATTGAAATCAAACAGGCCCTAAGTCATTATTATATATTAATTTGTGTATTTTAGAATTTGGATACAATCTTATAAGCATTGAAGTGAATATTGCAAAATTTTAGACTCAACATGCCTATATTATATGATTTCGTAGAGTGATTGAAGACTTAACAGTTGCATCTTTATCTTCTCAATGATCATTGCTTTGGAATTGTGTAGTAGGGATGCTAAATCAAATCGGTCAGCAGTAGTTGGTTCAAGTAGAGGAGTGGTGTTTTGAGATATTGATGCAGGTTGGTATTGGAATCAAAGAAAAATTTGAAGAAGATGATTTAAAACTTATCATACATGGTTTGGTGGTAATAATGAAATGAGTGGATGTT
This sequence comes from Cicer cuneatum, assembly GCA_037974295.1. Taxonomy (NCBI): domain Eukaryota; kingdom Viridiplantae; phylum Streptophyta; class Magnoliopsida; order Fabales; family Fabaceae; genus Cicer; species Cicer cuneatum. The sequence goes on along the minus strand of JBBPBO010001984.1, from coordinate 24,542,626 downwards.
TAAAAAGGTAAATCTGATTTAAAGGCACAATATTTGCGAACGTGTTGGTAATTTCTTCATTCTAATAACATATCCTATCTTTTGGTTAATAATATGGTTTTGATGGTGAATTTTTTATATGAATATCCCTTTTTTTTTAACACCAAAATGCCCCACTTTCAAAATAATATACGGGATTGCCCTACTTTTTAGAGCTAGTGGGAGGTCGCTTTCCCAGGGAGCAACTTGTTGAAGAAAAAATCTTTTTGATATATGTTTTAATGACAACAAACCTTATGAAATAAATGATTAAGTTTTATGAATGGTGGTCTACTAATGATTTCACTTAAGTTTTGTTTAAAGAACATGAATGCATAAAGTGAACAAAGCAAGAATCCATTCACTTCATCAAAATGCACAAATGTGATAAATTACAATCAAAAGAAGCCATTTGAATCACAAAGAAAAAAGGCCATGAATCAAGCTGCCCAAACAAGACTGAACAATCTCCAGTTTTGTTGTCAAGACTGATAAACGATCTTGAAAATATACAAGGCATCAAGACAGCTTCTAGTATGTTCAGAAACTCGTCCAGATTGATTATCAATCTCCAGGAAATTCAAAAGCTAAAGCTCCAGATTGATCATCAATCTCCAGCAACTACACTTCAGTTTTCTGCAACAAACTTTCTGTGATCTCTTCGAATCTGTTTCAATCAAGTTCAAGACTCAAATTCAAGCTACAAAGAATCATCACATATCTGCAATATTGATTCAAGGAAAGCCAAGGAATCAGCATAATAAAGAACACTCTTGACACAATCTAGAAAACAGAAAATGTTACCCGAAGCTGTCACCAAAGGATGAATTCATTACCATAGGATGATGACGTCACCAGAAGATGATGTCACTAGAGGATACATCAAGATGACGTCACCAGAGGATACCTCAAAAAGACGTCACCAGAGGATACCTCCAAAAGATGTGACACCCTAAATCCCAAATTTATTGAAATTTGTTTTTCCTTTCAAATTTTAATTTAAAAATAATAGAATATAAATAAATAAAACTTTTGAACGATTTCTTTAAGGCAAAAGTATCACTTAATCATGGATAAGTCATATTAATCCAAAGTTTCCATCAGCTCAACAATTCGATGGTCATAACAGTGATCAAATTAAATTCTTTTTGAAGCACACGTAGATAAGTTATTGATAATTATAAATGTAGTCCCAACCCGATCTCACCATCAGAGCAAAATTTCCCAAAATAACAGATGTTCAAATATGAAATTAATAGAAGGAAGATGATAAAAGTCTTCAAGATGAGACGACTTCCTACACTCTGAGAGTATTAATCTTCACCTGCAGCTTGCAGCTCGTCTGCGTCCATCGCAAACGCCAAACACAAACAACGAGGGGTGAGTATCGAAATTATGTAATAGTATAATGTAGACCAGAAGAACACGTAAGTAATCAAATTAACACAAACATGAGAACATTCCAGAACATAATATCAAGGTTAATCTAATTCAGTCACAATAAAACAGTCACAGGGAGAAAATGTTATGCAAGTCCTATACTCTATACTTCTTCATCACTTGGTACCATTCTACTCTGAAGTACTTGGTTAGGAGGCCTGATATTATGCCACTACAAGAGTGGACAGACAACTCATGAATGGCCAAGTCCTCATAGATCCCCGAGACACATACACGCGACGGTCGGGGTACTCTTGTTTGGCACGGTAGCTCCCGGCCTTAGGGAATAACCCACTAATCCACTTAGGAATTCCCAACTAGATGTACCCCCAAGGTATATCAGTCTTACCTTACGGTTCGACTGTAGCCCTCCATAATCAGGCTCATTCAGTTGTACTTCCCCGAATCACTAGGTTTGTCAAATCCACCTTATATGATGACAAAATAATCCTCACTCCAAAACTATAGCATCTATCTCATACGTACTGGATTATCATAACTCAATAATTTTCAGTTGTACTTCACAATATTCATCATTATATATATATATTAGTCAATCACAATAAAGCCCCAATATTTGGTCTACACTACTCATAATACACAGTCCAATCACATAATAAGAAATCAAACAGGTGGGACATTCAAGTAATATCATAATTTCAATCAAGTTACAAGAACACTCAACTACATACCATTCATACAATAACAATTAGCATAAGGTTCATAAAATTAGACAGTATGAAATCTTGATATACATAAATTCACAGCAATTCTATAGGTTGACTCCACTGATGAGACTCCATCTCCTAATCTGGAACCTATGGTGAATCCTGAAACAACTCCATCTCCTCCACGAGATTCTGACATTCCATGTCCCACCTATTCTTCACCACTGGCTATAATTCCATCTACATTCAACTATGGCACTACTACTCCAGAACCATCAGAAGATCCTCCTCTTCAACTTATGGAGGATGGGGCCAAACTCTATCATGATTTAATTCTGCAACATCATACATTCTCCCCACGAGTTCCTGGTGAAAAAGACTCTGCTGGCATGGATCTATCTGAACCAGTCACACTTGACTCATCCTCTCCACTGCCGCTTCATGAAGATTTGCCCACAGGTACTCTGTCTGTCCCTACTCCTCACACTTTTGGTTCATCGTCTTTTAATCCTCTTGCTGGTGAGTCCTCCAAACCTCCTCCCGAGGTAGCTGGGCAGGTTGACTCCACTCACTCCTTCTTGGAAACCTCTGATGTTCCCAAAGAAGATGGCTCCAACCACTCGAAGAAATAGCACAAAGAACTGAAACATATGAAAATGCTGAAAAAGATTCGTAAGAACCAGAAGAAGATGTTGGAAAGCTTCACAAATTTTCAACATCAACTGACTCATTTTGGGCTCCTTCTAAATTGGATCACAAATCACTTCATTCCTACCATTCTCCCTGGAGACCGTCCTCCATTTCCACAAGCTCAACCACCTCCGAATGCTGCATCTCAACCTTCTACCTCCTCAGATGACTCATCATCCTCTACTTAATCCTTCTCCATTTGTCTGACCTCTTCTTTTTGTTGCTGCCTCAATTCAGGGGGAGTAAGATTATGAAGACTGTTTGAAGATTGTTAAATGTGTCTTATTTGCAATTTCTTTGTCTTGTTAAAAACATTCTGCTTATGGTCTGTAATAACTTTGACTTATGTTTGTTATTAATCTGTGGTTCATTCCTTATAATTATTTGTCCTTTTAAGTTAGTTCTTATCAAAAAATTTGAAAAGCTTTTTTAAGAAAATTATTTGAAAAAAGAAATTGTTTAAAACATTTCTGATAATATTGAGGGGGAGCTTATATTCTGTTCTCTCAATATCCATCATAATCTAAAAAGAATTTTGTCATCATCAAAAAGGGGGAGATTGTTGAGACAAAATCTCTCTCATATGATTTTAATGATAACAAAATTGATTGATTATGACTCTTGTTAAATCTAATCTGTGCTCTTGAGTGTTTTATAATTAGAAAACAGGTTATTCTTCAAATGAGATAAAAACTATGTAAGTCAACAAAGTTTCAAACAAGAGGATGGACCAGAGGATGAACCCCTCAAAGAGGATGAACTGTCTATAAGCCAAAATGTCTAGAATCACGTTAACTGTACTTTCCTTCCATGTGCAAAGTCAATTCAGTATTTAAAGTTTGAAAGACAAACAAGTCAACTGAAGCAACAAAGGAAGGCAGAGGATGAGCGCAGATATTTGGAATATAGTAGAATGGACCTCTAGCTCTAATACATAGGCTTATGATAAAAATGGTTCTACCTTTACACCTACACATAAAGGTTAAACTAAACAAAGCCTAAAATAGAACCTGGCATGCCTTGGAGAAAGAGAAAGAGAAAGGACAGCCAAGACACGGACTTCCAAAAGGCTTGCATTTACCATACGAGGATGAACTGCACTCTCATCCTCCTGCAATCAAACAAGACAAAAGACAGCTGGATGGCATTTCTGTAATTCAGAATACTAGACCTTGACCTTTTTGATCACTGTGCCCAACGGATATGAAGCATCAAGAACCATTGTTAGTCTATCTTACAACTCTATAAAAGGATTGATGCACTTCTTCGTTATACACACAACTACAGCAATCAAAGAAAAAAGGCTAAGAGCTATCAAGTATCATTATCATCCTCTCTTCACACTTTCTATTGTATTACTCTAGATCTTTGAATCATTCTTTTAGAAAGTGCTATTTAAGAGAAACATCAAAACACCTTCAAACTATACAGTAATTTCTAAGTGAGTTACACTTAGATATAGTTGAAATTCGTGAGAAGATATTGTAAACTTGGTGAAGCTTAAAAACTCAAAAGTTGTAACTAACCTCTGAGAGAGGTTGACTGTTTTTAGTGAATTCTCACAAGTGTGTGAGGACTGGACGTAACCCTTTTTGGGTGAACCAGTATAAAGCTGTGTGTGTCAATCTCCAATCTCTCTTTCTTTTTTACTACTAATCTGTTCTTTCACTTAACTTGAATTTCTAACGTACATCCTCTGGAAGAGGATAAAGCTTTAAAACTTAAAAGAAATTTTTAAACATCAAATATCTTTATTCAACCCCCCTTCTAGTGATATTCTAGTCACTTCAATTGGAATCAGAGCAAGGTTCTCTAGAAAACTACACCTAACAGTGTAAGAGAAAAAGATCAAAAGAAAAATGTCAAAAGCCAAGTATATTCCTAAAGGAGGATCATCCAGCAGACCTCCCTACTTCGATGGCACAGATTACTATCACTGGAAAGGAAAGATGAGACTGTTCCTCATATCACAAGACAACAACATGTGGTCTGTGGTTGAGAATGGAAATCACGTCATTAGAATCAACAACACAGATTCATCCTCCGATGAAAAACCTCAAGCACAATGGACAGTCGAAGAAAATGCTAAGGTACTTCTAAACTCTAAAGCTCATTTATTTCTAACGTGTGCCTTAAGCAGGGAAGAATATGACAGAGTTGAAGAGTGCCAAAATGCTAAAGAACTATGGGACACTCTGAAAATCCATCATGAAGGATCAAGTCATGTTAAAGAGGCAAGGATTGACATGGGTGTTAGAGAATTCGAATTATTCGAAATGAAGGAAGAAGAAACCATTGATGAAATGTTCTCAAGGCTAACAATCATTTTAAATAACTTAAGATCTCTTGGAAAGGAATATTCTGTACAAGAGAGGATAAGGAAAATTCTGAGGAGTCTACCAAAAGAATGGAGACCAATGGTGACGGCCATCACTGAAGCAAGAAACTTGACCACCATGAGGTTAGAAGATCTGGTTGGAACTCTTAGAGCTCATGAACCATTGCTGCTTGCTGATAAACCAACCAAAAAGGGAAAAATGATTGCGTTAAAATATAGCCAAACTGAAAGTACTTCCTCCAAGAAGAATGAAGACATCATAAAAAGGGAAAATTCAGAATATCCTCTATCTGATGAGGAGGATGAACTCGCTCTGATTTCTAGAAGAATTCAGAGAATGATCATGAGAAGAGGACAAGAAAAAAGGTCTCCTCAAAAAGAAAAAACTGACAAAAGTCAGATAACCTGTTTTGGATGCAACCAAATGGGACATTACAAAACTGAATGTCCTCTAAACAAAAGATACACAAGAAGATTTCAAAATAAAAATAAAACTATGATGGCCACTTGGGATGACAGCGATGGATCATCCTCCGAGCAAGACAAGGAAGAAGAAGCTAACCTCTGCCTTATGGCGAACTCAGATACTGATGAGGTAACCATTACTGATCTATGTCCCTCTTGTGAAAAACTAGAAATTGAATTTGACAATCTCTTAAATGACTCAAACATTTTATCTCATAAATGTGGTTTTCTTAAGAACCAACTTTATGAAATAAAGAAGTTAAATGAGGAACTCCAAGCTAAGAATGATAAATATCAAAAAATCATTCTAGACTTGCAGGCATCTCATAGAAAACTATTAGAACAACAAAAAGATCTGAACAAGAAGATTGTCAACGTTCATCCTCCAGAAGAGGATACTGAAAAGAGTGTTCTAAAAGAAAAGGTAGAAGAACTAAAAAAAGACATTACCAAATTTGTTAAATCCACTGAAACATTCCAAAAAATTATGAGATCTCAATCTGGAATTTTTGACAAAGCTGGTATTGGATTTAAAAGTTCTCAAAAACAAAAATTATATGAAAACTTTTTTCTACCAAATAAACAAGAGGACATGCCTAAATGCACCTTTTGCAAAAAACATGGACATACTAACAAAGTCTGTCACGCTAAGAAAAGGGCTGAAATTAACAAGAGGAAATGTTCATTTTGTGGTAAGTATGGACACCATGATTCCATTTGCTACCATAAAAAGAAAATCCTTACAAGAGGACGAACTAACTACCAAGGACCCAATTCTATATGGGTACCTAAGTCACTACTAAACTCTGACACAGGCATATCCTCTGATCAACAAAAGAAAGCCATGGTTCTTGGACAGTGGCTGCTCAATGCATATAACAGGGGATAAGCATTGTTTCATCTCACTAGAAACAAAGGATGGAGGATTAGTCACATTTGGAAACAATGACAATGCTCAAATAAAAGGTACAGGTATTATTGGTAAAAATAATTCTGCAAAAATTGAAAATGTTCAGTATGTAGATGGTTTAAAACATAACTTACTGAGCATTAGCCAACTGTGTGATAGTGGATTTGAAGTTATCTTTAAACCCACTCTATGCGAGGTTAAACATTCATCCTCTGGTAGAGTTTTCTTTTCTGGTGTGCGTAAAAAGAATTTATATGTACTATATCTTGATGATTTGCCTACTGAATCTTGTTTTATTTCTCTTGAAAAAGATAAATGGATTTGGCACAAATGAGCTGGGCACACAAGTTTAAACACCATTTCCAAACTATCAAAATTGGAACTAGTCAAAGGTCTTCCAAAAATTAATTTTGAAAAAGACAAAGTGTGTGAGGCTTGTGCCAAAGGAAAACAAGTCAAAAGTAGTTTTCACTCAAAAAATATTGTTTCAACAAATCATCCTCTTGAACTTCTTCATATTGACCTTTTTGGTCCCATTAAAACTCCAAGTCTTAGTGGAAAAAGATATGGATTTGTGATAGTTGATGACTTCTCACATTTTACATGGGTCTTATTTTTAAAGCACAAACATGAAGCCTTTGAAGCATTTCAATATTTTTGTAAAAGAATTCAAAATTAAAAAACAACTAAAATTATCTCTGTGAGAAGTGACCATGGAGGTGAGTTTGAAAATGAATCATTCAAGATATTTTTTGATGAAAACGGTATTTCTCATAATTTTTCTTGTCTAAGAACTCCTCAACAAAATGGAGTTGTTGAAAGGAAAAATAGAACTCTACAAGAAATGGCTAGAACTATTATGAATGAAGCCAACGTTGAAAAATACTTTTGGGCTGAAGCCATTAACACAGCTTGCTATGTTTTAAATCGTGTGTCCATCAGAAAAATTTTAAATAAAACTCCTTACGAACTTTGGAAAGGTAGAAAACCAAATATTTCATACTTCCATATCTTTGGTTGTTATTGCTACATATTAAATAATAAAGAAAACTTGGGAAAGTTTGATCCAAAATCCGATAAAGGTATATTTTTAGGATACTCCACATCGTCAAAAGGTTATAGAATTTATAATCTTAAGACTCAAACTGTGGAGGAATCCATGCATGTTATTTTTGATGAGTTTGATGACTTGTGTCCAGAAAATTTGGATAAAATAGAAGAAGATGAACTTTCATCCTCAAAAATACACAGTCCAAATGAAGAGGATGATTCTGATCCATCCTCACAGCAGCCTCCAAGAGGATGGAAGGTAGCAACACATCATCCTCTTGATCTGGTTATTGGAGATACGGCAGATGGTGTGAGGACCAGACATTCTTTTGCAAATAACATGGCCATGATATCACAAGTTGAACCAAAAAATATTGATCAAGCAATTTGTGACAAATCATGGGTTGAAGCAATGATGGAGGAACTTTCAAAGTTTGAAAGAAATAAAGTATGGGATCTTGTACCCCATCCTCTGGATAAATCCATCATTGGAACAAAATGGATTTTTAGAAACAAATTAAATGAAGACGGAGAGGTTATTAGAAATAAAGCAAGACTAGTGGCTCAAGGGTACAACCAACAAGAAGGAATCGATTATGATGAAACATTCGCTCCGGTTGCTATACTTGAAGCCATTAGAATCCTCCTAGCTTATGCCACTCATAAAGGCATCAAACTATTTCAAATGAATGTCAAAAGTGCCTTTCTGAATAGCTTCTTAAATGAGGAGGTATATGTTCACCAACCTCATGGCTTTGTAGATGAGAAAAAACCTAATCATGTTTTCAAACTCTCTAAGTCTCTTTATGGATTAAAACAAGCTCCTCGAGCTTGGTATGAGAGGTTAAGCTCATTTTTAAAAGAAAATGGTTTTTCAAGAGGACAGATTGACACCACATTCTTTAAGAAAACTCTTAAAGAGGATCTGCTAATTGTGCAAATATATGTTGATGATATAATCTTTGGGTCTACAAATGAAAAAATGTGTGAAGATTTTTCTAACCTCATGCAAAGCGAGTTTGAAATGAGCATGATGGGAGAATTAAAATTTTTTCTTGGGTTACAAATTAAACAAATGAAGTCTGGCATCTTTATTTCCCAAGAAAAATACACCAAAGATCTTCTAAAAAAATATAACATGGATTCAGCAAAACCCATGGGGACTCCTATGCATCCATCCTCCATATTACATAAAGATGATGAAGGAACCTCCATATCTGAAAAGGAGTACCGAGGGATGATTGGATCCTTACTATACTTAACTGCAAGCAGATCGGACATTGTGTTTGTTGTTGGACTTTGTGCTAGATTTCAATCCTCTCCAAAGGAATCACATCGTATAGCTGTTAAAAGAATCTTCAGATATCTAATTGGTACAACTGATGTTGGAATTTGGTATAAAAAGAGTTCAAACCTTGACCTCCTAGCATACTGTGATGCAGACTATGCAGGAGATAAAGTTGAACGAAAGAGTACAAGTGGAACTTGTCAATTTCGTGGGGAGTCTCTCATAAGTTGGTCATGCAAAAAACAAAGCACAATTGCTTTGTCAACTACTGAAGCAGAATATGTATCAGCTGCACAATGCTGTTCACAAATACTTTGGGTAAGAAATCAATTGGAGGAATATTCACTAAGGTACGCAAAAATTCCCATCTTCTATGATAATACAAGTGCCATAAATCTTTCAAAAAATCCCATACAACATTCTCGTTCCAAGCATATCGAAATCAAGATCATGTTCAGAAGGGTGATATTGAGCTAGTTTTCATTGAAACTGAAAAACAATTAGCTGATGTTTTTACCAAACCTCTTCAGGAGGACAGATTCAAAAATATTTTGGAAAACCTCTCTGTCATAAGTCTGTCCAAAATTCATTAATTTTATCTAAAAAACTTACTGTTTATTTTTAGTATTACTTATGTTTTGTTAAACTTCTTGGAAAAATCCCTGTGAGTCTAAAAGGTATCAAGAGGTTCTTTCACCAAATAAGGCCGTAAGCTTGTCCCTTTCAAATTCCTTATTTTGTAAAACCAAGTGTGTGGGTCAAAAAGTAAATTAATTTGCCCAAACTAATTCTGCAAGTTTCAAAACATGAAAATGTTTGATCTTTTTGATGAAACGAATCAGAGTCAACAATTGCCCAGCACGCTTCCCTCTATGAGCAGTTTTCCAGCCAAACTCCTTGGCTTCCGTCATGCATTAAATGCTGAAGGCTAAAAAAGGAACTGCTCCTGTCACGCGCAGCCTAGTCTCCTGCCTATCTCATCATTCCCTCACGTCCAATCCTCAACTGCCGTAACCTCTCTCTTCCAAACATCCCTTCCGTCTCCCTTTCATCAAATCGTTAAAACTCCCTACGTTGAAATCGTTTCATCCTTTCTCTTTCATAAATCCTTTTATCCTTTTATCCTTTCTCCTTCAAAAATCCTCTCATCCTTTTCTGTCAAAAAAAAAACTTAGCAAATTTTCTCATGGCTCGCACCGAGTTCTCTGCAAAACGCAAAATTGTTGAATCGTACTCTGAAGATGAATACGATAAGTATTCAAGTACGAATGAAGAGGATGAAGAAATCCTTCAACCTGAACCTATGACCACCAAATATCTCTATTCAACCCCCCTTCTAGTGATATTCTAGTCACTTCAGAGGATACCTCCAGAGGAACGTCACAAAAAGATACCTACAGAAGACGATTCAAAGGATACCTCCATAATATTATCAGAGGATACCTCCAGAAAATACAATCAGAGGATACCTTCAGAAAACGATATCAGAGGATATCTCCAGAAAATACATTCTGATGATGATGGTATCTGATGATATCTTCTGGTGGTATCATGTGATTTCTGCCTCTGATGGGGAAGTGACCCCTTGAAGGACGTCTTACACGTCGCTGGCTGGGGACGCGACCTATTTAGAGGCATTCCTTTCTTTCATCCATCTTCATCCCTAGTAGAAATATTTCTTTCATCCTTCTTAATCACTTATTGCAATATTTTTTTTTGTCATGGAACTTTCTAACAATCACAGAGCTGATATTCAATACATTCAAGCATTGGTAAGTATTTTATATATTTACTTTACTTTATTTGTTTTTATATATTTATGTTATTTTGTTTATAGTATATTATATATATTTATTTTATTTTATTTTATTTATAGTATATTTTATATATTTATTTTATTTTATATATTTACTTTATTTTATTTTATATATTTATTTTATTTTATTTTATTTATTAACTTTATTTTGTTGAATTTTTTTTATTTCATATAATTACTTTATATATATATATATATATATATATATTTTAATTTTATATATTTACTTTGTCCATGCAGTTTGCTGAGCTCAAACTGCAGAACAGTTGAATACTTGTGTGTGGTATAGTGAGTGCTTGGGTAGTATTTTTGGGTATTGGCCTACATACATATAAATATGTCTTATATTAGATAATGGTAAATATCTAGCTTCCCTAGTACTATGCTACTTGCTACGTTATAGAGAACAACCAAAACTTGATTTTAGAGTACATGATATATGTAGGAATCAAGTTGGTTCTTTCAATCAAAGTTTTGATGTTAATAAAAGTATTTTATGTAAATTGTATTTTGACTTAGAAGAACGAATCATAGGCTGTGCAAAATCAGAGGATGACACCATGATAGAACTGGTATATTAGAATTGAATGAAATTCTGAAGAAACCTCAAGATTGTATTATCGAAACTGAGAAAAATGAATAGAGATTGCAGTTACAAAGAACTAACTGAATTGCCCTGCAATTCAGTCTCACCCAACTAACTCTCTAACTGCCTACCTATTGAAGACCCAATTTCTGTTATTTATATTAGCCATCCTAACTAATACAGTTAGGATTTACAGCTGGCACATACAGACTAACATAACAGAACTAACTAATATAACAAAGCTAACAGAATTCTCTGCTTAACTAGCAATCCTATCACTCTACTTGACTATCAATCCTCTGATGGAATCCTTTGCTCGACTATCAATCCTCTTATGGAATCCTTTGCTCGACTATCAATCCTCTTATGGAATCCTCTGCTCGACTATCAATCCTCTGCTTGACTAGCAATCCTATTAAACCCCCCCCCTTGAAAAACAGCCTTGTCCTCAAGGTTGGAATAGACATCCTTTACTGCCAATCTTTCATCCGCACCAAAAATTTTCCTTTATCAAACACAAAGGTGAGAAACCTAGGGAAAACGAGAAAACTCCAGCTGTAGCTGTCATAGAGAAATGTAGTTCTCCTGGATCCCATGGTATGATCACAACTGATGCATTGAATGGGATTGTGGTCTTTCCCTTGGCAAGAAACTCGCCTAAATTTTCTAACAACGCCCCAAACTCCCATTCTGCTCTTCTTTCCTCTAGAACTTTCCCATCTGAAGCAAAGTTGAAACGTGCTCGCTCCGTCAATTCCCACCCCATCCTCGTCGTAGATCTCTTTGTCGGTGTCTTCTGTAGTTGTGGGAAAGTTGTTGCCCTTGAACCAAGGTCCGACGGTTCTGGAGGTTTTGGCAGCGGACAGCGCACCACTTGCCTCGTTCGCGATCTCCCTTCATCCTTCAACAGCATTGGCACCTTCTGTCACCTTTCCCCTCGATCTGTCTTCGTCTGCTCTTTTTCTTCAATGTTTTTCTCCAACCAAAGTAATTAACTTGCAATCTCTAAAAAAGGTAAGCTCCAACTTGCCAAAGTTGGTTTTGACCTCTCCCAAACTAGAGAGCCAATCCAAACCCAACACCAAATCCACCCCTTGCAGGGTGAACAAATAAAAGTCTTTCTTAATCTCCATTCCTTGCAAATGCAAACTCAACTTGGGACACATTCCCTTCCATCCCCAATATTGTTGCCGACACCCACCAATTTTTTTTTAAAATCAAAATTTTGAATATACGCTTCTGTTTTTAAGAAAAGATTTAAACATCTTCTTCCCCTTCTTCACCATTTTAAACCCAAAACTCACATAACCTAAAAATCATCCATAGCTCTCCCACCATAACTCATTATCATTCAAAACTCACAACTGCGAGAAACGCTTTCAGATGAAGAAGAAGAAAGAGCTCGTGTGAGGGTGGATGCTAAGGTGCTCTTGGCATTTGAGTATGCCATTTCCGACCTACTTTCACCACCAACTGTTGAACCTATTCCGCATTCACCATCAAAAACTAAATTTTTTTAGGTTTTTTATTTTTTTATTTTTTTTAAATTTAAAACCAGATAAGATCATTATTAAACTTTATTTTATTTTTGGGAAAAATCATTATTAAAATTTAAATAATACTTCATTGAGATACATATACATGTTACACTTTTGCTACCTAAACCCCCCATATTGTAGCCCACACCCACCAAATTTTTTTTTAAATCAAAATTCTGAATATACCCTTTTCTTTTAAAGAAAAAGTTTAAACATCTTCCCCTTCTTCACCATTTTAAACCCAAAACTCACATAACTTAAAAATAATCCATAGCTCACCCACCATAACTCATTATCTTTTAAAACTCACAACATTCACTCATAGCTTACAACCCATTAATCTCATATTCTCATGATGGTTAAAGTGTCCAAAGAAGGTAATGTTGTTGTTCTGTATTTGCGTTAATTTTTTTTTTGAAATCTAGAAATGTTACGTGAACTCAGTTCACGTACGTTCTTATCGTACCTGAACTGAGTATACGTATGTATCAAATATTTAGAATTTGAAGAAAGTACGTAAATTCAGTTCACGTAAACGTACGTGAACTGAGTTTGCATAAACAATGGAGTTTACGAATTCAAAGTATGTTTATGTCAACTCATCTGAAGCCAAGGTACGTGAACTGATACCATCAAAGGCAGAAATCAAATGATACCATCAGAGACAAAAATCAGAGGATACCATCAGAGGCAGAAATCAAGGGATACCATCATAGGCCGAAATCAGAGGATAACATCATAGGCAGAAATTAGAGGATATATTCAAAGGCAGAAATCAGAGGATACCATTAGAGGCAGAAATCAGAGGATATCATCAGAGGCAGAAATCAGAGGATACCATCAGAAGCATAAATCAGGGAATATCATCAGAGGCAGAAATCAAATGATATCATCAGAGGCAGGATTCAGAGGCAGAAATCAGAGGATGCCATCAGACGATATCATCGTAGGCAGAAATCACATTATAAGTGCCAATTTCTCATGCAGAGTTCCTCCTATTAAACAATTCATGGCTTTCTCCTACTGAAGTCCAATTTTGCCTATTCATTGGATTTGACGGTTGCATATGTCCAATGTGACCTTGGTTCCAATTATGTCCTTGAATTTGATTTCTCCTTTGAACTTGCATAGTTTGGTTGCCTTGCAGCATATATATATTGTGGCCTAGGGATCAGTTTCCAATCAACAAACAGATCACCTGAAATTACCATAGAGTGATAAAGACAAATAAACAATCATCCAACAATTAACTAAGCTCTTAAATTTAAACAACTCCACTTACCTCCATAATCCTTATTAAGAACGTCGAGATATGAATTTGGTGGTACCTGAAGAACTTCTGGCAACTCTATTAAAGCAGAAAACATTTCCATGAAAGTCAAGCATATGGATTAATTCCTATAAATATGTTGCGTCAAGTCTAATTGAGATCCACGAATCAATACAACAAACAAATTTTGTTGCGCAAAACAAAAGATTAAAAAGAAAATCTCAAGCACAACCCATGACATTGACCTCTATTATCATTAGTTTTGTGAAATAGCGGCTATTAGTTTATAACCATATAACATAGTAGAATTTGAACAAATCACAAATGTTATGTGATACACTATTCAGTGCAATGCGTTGTCAATAAGTAGCTCTAGCAACGCTACAACACAATAGCATAGCGAAATTTGAACATATTCCTATTTACTGTAATCTACAATTGGAAACACTCATTAGTTTATCATCCAAATTCCAATCAATTAAGCATAAGCAAAACAACATTCACAATAAAACCCTAATTATTAACACAAAAAAAAACATAAATAACCTAATTTTAGATTAGAGAAGTACCTAAAGAAGAACAAAATAAATCACCTTTGAGTTTATAAGAAAGCTTTTCCGAAATAAGAGCACTAAAACCTGTATATGTAGAAGTAGAAACAGAGTATATCTTCTTCTTCGCCTCTTCCTCAATACAATCAAAATCCAAATAAGAAATTAAAAAATCAAAAAATAGAAAAGAATAGCGGAAACTAAGTTTGAAACAAAAAACTGAAAACAATGGAACCTTCCGAGAACTTGTGCTATCCATCCAGAAGAATGGTTTCCTTTGGAGGACGGTTACTCTAGTCTGGGGATGGGTCGTTCAATGGAGAATAACCCAAACCAGATGATTTCAACCGAACCGGGAACGAGTAAGGGACATGTAGGGTTTGTTTGGCAGAGGACAGAGCAAAAGAAAAACGTATGCGACTGCGAGAAGCACTTCCAGATGAAGAAGAAGAAAGAGCTCGCGGAGGGTGGATGCTAACGTGTGCCTAGCATTTGAGTACGCCATTTCCGACCTACTTGCCACTACTATTTAGTTCACCAGCAAATGTGTAACCTATTCAACGTTCACCATCAAAGACTAAATATTTTTTTAAATATAAATCCAAATAAGATCATTATTAAACTTTATTTTTTTTTTTTGGTAAAAATCATTATTAAAATTTAAATAATACTTCATTGAGATACATATACATTTTACTCTTTTGCTACCTCCACCCCCATATTGTTGCCCACACCCACCAAATTTTTTATAAAATTAAAATTCCAAATATACCATTCTGTTTTTAAGATAAATTTTAAATATCTTCTTCCCCTTCTTTACCATTTTAAACCCAAAACTCACATAACCTAAAAATCATCCATAGCTCACCCACCATAACTCATTATCATTCAAAACTCACAACATTCACTCATAGCTTACAAACCATTAATCTGATGTTCTCATTGTGGTTAAAGTGTCCAAAGAAGGTAATCTTGTTGTTCAGTATTTGCTTTAAATTTTTTTTTGAAATCTGGAAATGTTACGTGAACTGTGAAGGTGCAAACACAAGAAGGGGAGGTTGAATTGTGTTTGCCAAAGTTGAATACTTTTTGCTTATTTGATGAAAGTTGATATAAATTACTTGGAGAAAAAGCAATCAGATTCAGCACAAGCGGATAATAAAAACATAAGTAATTGGACACATAGATTTATCCTGGTTCACCATTAACTTGGCTACATCCTGTCCCCTCATTAAGAAGGCTTTAATCCACTAATTCAAACACTTTGAATTACACAGCACCTGACCCTCCAAGCCAATCTTCCCAAACAACCTGACAACCCCAGACTTTTGAGGAACAACAACACCTTGACCCTACAAGCCAAGTCCTCTCCTACCAATATGACAACCCCTAATTGAAGAAGGAACTTACACCACCTTGACCCTACAAGCCAAGTCTTCTCCTAACAATCTGAAAACCCCAGATTGGAGAAGGAACTTACACCACTCTCAGGTTGGATACAAAGGTTTGGAACTTGAGTAGTTGCTTCTGGAAAGCTGATTATAACAATGACTCTCACACTATAAGAAAAGAACACATAGAAAATATTGCTCTTTCGCACAAGTGTTACTCTCTTTGAACTCTAAGATGAATTTGGATTTTAAGCTTGAGTTCTTCTACTCTCTTCAGTTTTTTGATAATTTCTTCTTCAGCCTGGAGTATTTATTTATAGTTGAGATTTGGGCTTCTACTTGGTCCAAGTTTTATTTCGAATTGTATTTTGTTCAAATTTCTTTTGTAAATTCTTCAACTTGATTATGTTCCATTTTAAATTTGAACCAAATCTTCTTCTGATTTAAATTAAATCTTCTTCAAACATTGATTAGATCTTCTTCAAATTTCAATCAAGTCTTCTTCGAATTTGAATCAAATCTTCTACGAATCTTGACTATGTCTTCTTTCATACTCCGATGTTTGCCTCGGATGGTATCCTCTGATTCTTGCCTCTGAAGGTATCCTCTGATGATATCCTCTAATTTTTGCCTCTGATGATATCCTCTGGAGGTGTTCTCTAGTGACATCCTCTGGTGGCATCCTCTTGTGACATCCTCTGGTGGGATCCTCTGTTGACATCCTCGGGTACTATCCTCTGGTGACATCCTCTGATAGTACCCTCTAGTGACGTCGTCTAGTGGCATCCTCTAGTGACATCCTCTAGTGACATCCTCTGGCGGGATCCTCTAGTAGTATCCTCTAGTAATGTCCTCTGGTGACATCCTCTAGTGGCATACTCTAGTGGTATACTTCTTCGAATTCAAATATATTATTCTCATAAAATACTTTTGTTAACATCAAAACTTTAAGTGTAAAACCAACTTGGTTCCCACAAACTGAGTTTACGTACGTATCAATATTTAGAATTTGAATAAAGTACGTAAACTCAGTTCACTTAAACGTACGTGAAATGAGTTTGCGTAAACAATGTTGAACTGAGTTTATAACCATATAGCATAGAAGAATTTGAACAAATCACAAATGTTCGATGATACACTATTTAGTGCAATGTGTTGTCAACTAATAGCTATAGTAACGCTACAGCACAATAGCATACTGAAATTTGAACATATTCCTATTTGCTGTGTTCTACAATAGGCAACACTCATTAGTTTATCATCCAAATTCCAATCAAATAAGCATAAGCAAAACAGCATTCACAATAAAACCCTAATTATTAAAACACACAAAAAAACTTAAATAACATAATTTGGGATTAGTGAATGGTTTCCTTTGGAGGACGGTTACTCCAGTTTGCGGGTAGGTCATTCAATGGACAATAAACCGAACTAGATGATTTCAACCGAACCGATAACGAGAAAAGGACAAGCAGGGTTTGTTTGGCAGAGGATAAAGCAAAAGCGAAACGTGTGCAACTGTGAGAAACGCTTTCAGATGAAGAAGAAGAAAGAGCTCGTGTGAGGGTGGATGCTAAGGTGCGCCTGGCATTTGAGTATGCCATTTCCGACCTACTTGCCACTGCTATTCAGTTCACCACCAACTGTTGAACCTATTCCGCATTCACCATCAAAAACTAAATTTTTTTAGGTTTTTTATTTTTTTATTTTTTTTTAAATTTAAAACCAGATAAGATCATTATTAAACTTTATTTTTTTTTGGTAAAAATCATTATTAAAATTTAAATAATACTTCATTGAGATACATATACATTTTACACTTTTGCTACCTAAACCCCCCATATTGTAGCCCACACCCACCAAATTTTTTTTTAAATCAAAATTCGGAATATACCCTTTTCTTTTTAAGAAAAAGTTTAAACATCTTCCCCTTCTTCACCATTTTAAACCCAAAACTCACATAACTTAAAAATAATCCATAGCTCACCCACCATAACTCATTATCTTTTAAAACTCACAACATTCACTCATAGCTTACAACCCATTAATCTCATATTCTCATGATGGTTAAAGTATCCAAAGAAGGTAATCTTGTTGTTCTGTATTTGCGTTAATTTTTTTTTTTGAAATCTAGAAATGTTACGTGAACTCAGTTCACGTACGTTCTGATCGTACATGAACTGAGTATACGTATGTATCAAATATTTAGAATTTGAAGAAAGTACGTAAATTCAATTCACGTAAACGTACGTGAACTGAGTTTGCATAAACAATGGAGTTTACGAATTCAAAGTATGTTTATGTCAACTCATCTGAAGCCAAGGTACGTGAACTGATACCATCAAAGGCAGAAATCAAATGATACCATCAGAGAAAAAAATCAGAGGATACCATCAGACGCAGAAATCAAGGGATACCATCATAGGCCGAAATCAGAGGATAACATCATAGGCAGAAATTAGAGGATATATTCAAAGGCAGAAATCAGACGATACCATTAGAGGCAGAAATCAGAGGATATCATCAGAGGCAAAAATCAGAGGATACCATCAGAGGATATCATCATAGGCAGAAATCAGATTATAAGTGCCAATTTCTCATGCAGAGTTCCTCCTATTAAACATTTCATGGCTTTCTCCTACTGAAGCCGAGTTTTTTCTATTCATTGGAATTGATGGCTGCATATGTCCTCTCTGACCTTGGTCCCAGTTATTTCCTTGAATTTGATCTCTCCTTTTAACTTGCATAGTTTCCCGTTGCCTATCATGTCGTTGACGTGGTCAACTCCTACTTGGTTGCCTTTCAGTATATCTATACTGTGGCCTAGGGATCACATTCCCATCAACAAACAAATCACCTGAAATTACCATAGAGTGATAAAGACAAATAAACAATAATCTAACAAATAACTAAGCTCTTAAATTTAAACAACTCCACTTACCTCCATAATCCTTGTTAGGAACGTCGAGATATGAATCTGGTTGTACCCAAAGAACTCCTGACAACTCTATTAAAGCAGAAAACATTGCCATGACAGTCAAGCATATGGATTAATTCCAATAAATATGTTGTGTCAATTCTAATTTAGATCCACAAATCAAAACAGCATTCACAATTAAACCCTAATTATTTACACACAAAAAAAAAACTTAAACAACCTAATTTGGAGTTAGTGAAGTAGCTAAAAAAGAACAAAATAAATCACCTTTGAGTTTATAAGAAAGCTCTTCCGAAATAAGACAACTGAAATCTGTATATGTAGAAGTAGAAATAGAGTATATCTTCTTCTTCATCTCTTCCTCACTACAATCAAAATCCAAATAAGAAATTAGAAAATCAAAAAATAGAAAAGAAGAGTGGAAACTAAGTATGAGACAAAAAAGCGAAAACAATGGAACCTTCTGAGAACTTGAGCTAGGGTTTTAACGTAGCTATTAGCCATTTCATCTTCAAAGGGTTTAGGGTTATTTGGTAATTCCATAACGATGAGCCAGTGTTCCTAGTCACAGCCATCTAGAAGAATTGTTTCCTTTGGAGGACAGTTACTCCAGTTTGGGGATGGGTCGTTCAATGGAAAATAACCTAAACCAGATGATTTCAACCGAACCGAGAACGAGTAAGGGACGAGCAGGGTTTGTTTGGCAGAGGACAGAGCAAAAGTGAAACGTGTACGACTGCGAGAAGCGCTTACAGATGAAGAGGAAGAAAGAGCTCGTGTAAGGGTGGATGCTAACATGCGCCTGGCATTTGAGTTCGCCATTTCCAACCTACTTGCCATTGTTATTCAGTTCATCACCAAATGTGTAACCTATTCAGCATTCACCATCAAAGACTAAATTTTTTTAATGTTTTTTTATGTTTTTTTAAATTTAAATCCTGACAAGATCATTATTAAACTTTATTTTTTTTAGTAAAAAATCATTATTAAAATTTAAGCAATACTTCTTTAAAATCGAAATTCCGAATATATCTTTCAGTTTTTAAGAAAAACTTTAAACATCTTCTTCCCCTCCTTCACAATTTTAAACCCAAAACTCACATAACCTAAAAATCATCCATAGCTCACCCACCATAACTCATTATCATTCAAAACTCACAACATTCACTCATAGCTTACAACTCGTTAATCTCATATTTTCATTGTGGTTAAAGTGTTCAAAGAAGGTAATGTTGTTGTTCTGTATTTGCGTTAAAGTTTTTTTTTGAAATGTGGAAATGTTACGTGAACTCAGTTCACGTACGTTGTGATCGTACGTGAACTGAGTTTACGTACGTCTCAAATATTTCAAATTTGAAGAAAGTATGTAAACTCAGTTCACGTAGACGTACGTGAACTGAGTTTGCATAAACAATGGAGTTTACGAATTCAAAGTATGTTTACGTGAACTCATCTGAAACCACGGTATGTGAACTCAATTCACGTGAACATACGTGAACTGATACCATCAGAGGCAGAAATTAGAGGATACCATCAGAGGATATCATTAGAGGCAAAAATCAGAGGATATCATCAGAGGCAGAAAATCAGAGGATATCGTTAGCGGCAGAAATCAGAGGATACCATCTGAGGCAGAAATCAGAGGATACCATCAGAGGCAGAAATCATAGGATACCATTAGAGGCAAAAATAATAGGATATCATCGTAGGCAGAAATCAGATTATAAGTGCCAATTTCTCATGCAGAGTTCCTTTTATTAACATTTCATGGCTATTCATTGGATTCGATGGCTGCATATGTCTTCCTATACCTTGGTTCCAGTTATGTCCTTGAATTTGATCTCTCCTTTCAACTTGCATAGTTTCCCGTTGCTTATCATGCCGCGGACGTGGTCTACTCCTATTTGGTTGCCTTTCAGGATATCTATACTTTGGCCTAGGGATCACTTGCTCATAAACAAACAAATCACCTGAAATTACCATAGAGTGATAAAGAAAAATTAACAATAATCCAAGAATTAACTAAGTTCTTAACATTAAACAACTCCACTTACCTCCATAATGTTTGGTAGTACCCAAACAACTCGTGGCAACTTTATTAAAGCGAAAAACATTGCCATGACACTCAAGCGTATGGATTTATTCCTATAAATATGTTGTATCAATTCTAATTTAGATCCACAAATCAAAAAACAAACAAATTTGGTTACACAACACAAAAGATTAAAAAGAAAATCTCAAGGACAGCCCACGACATTGACCTCTATTATCATCAGTTTTGTGAAATAGTGGCTATAAGTTTATAACCATATAACATAGCAGAATTTGAACCAATCACAAATGTTCTGTGATACACTATTTAGTGCAATGTGTTGTCAAATAGTAGCTCTAGCAATGCTACAACACAATAGCATAGTGAAATTGGAACATATTCCTATTTTCTGTAATCTACAATTGGCAACACTCATTAGTTTATCATCCAAATTGCAATCAAATAAGCATAAGCAAAACATCATTCACGATAAAACCCTAATTATTAACACAAACAAAAAAAATTTAAATAACCTAATTTCGGGTTAGTGAAGTAGTTAAAAAAGTACAAAATAAATCACCTTTGAGTTTATAAGAAAACTCATCCGAAATAAGAGCATCGAAACCTGTATATGTAGAAGTAGAAACAGAGTATATCTTCTTCTTTGCCTCTTCCTTACTACAATGAAAATCCAAATAAGAAATTAGAAAATCAGAAAATAGAAAATAAGAGTGGAAACTAAGTATGAGACAAAAAAGCGAAAAACAATGGAACCTTCCGAGAACTTGAGCTAGGGTTTTAACATAGCTATTAATTGTTGGAACCAAGTTGGTTCTAAGTACTTAGGATTTTGATGCTTACAAATGTACTCAATGTAAACTTATTTTGTACTTTGAATTATTAAGTTAAATGCCCCAGAAACTGAAGGAAACAGAAGCAGAGATCAAAGGAAAATGAATTCTGGAATTTCCAGAAGATGTTCCAGGATGTCAAAACATCACCAGAGGATATGTTTGGTGGCCCAAAACAGAAGGAAGAAAAATCATAATGAAACATGGATCATACCATTGGAAAGCCTGCCAGAAGAAGAGTTGTTCCAGACAAACAGGAGTCAAATATTAATTTTATTCCAGAAGTTATTCTGACCAGAAGATGGCCTGGCAGTGAAAAATTACACAGTCCAGACTTGACCAGAAGGTATGTTTATGAGTCCAGAACAAAAGGATCAATTCAGATTTGGCCCAGATCATAAGTAGCATGATTCATGGCATGGAACTAAGTCCAGACCAAAAGAAATGAGTTCCAGAATCAATCCAGACCTGGTCCAAAATTAAAGGTAAAACGTCCAGACTGAAATATTTTTTGTTCAAGTTAATTTCAGTTTGTTCCAGACCAAAGTCCAAAATCTGTCCAGATCAGAGTAAAAATTTCTAGATCAATGGTTCAGAAATAATTATTTGGTCCAGTGATGGTCCAGATCAGAAAATCAGACCATGGCCCAGTGGTGGCCGAAATTAGAGGGACAAACTGTGCAGTCCAGCAAAGGCCGAAATCAGAGGATCACAGAATATCAAATAGGTTGGTCCAGATGTGGACTATCGCATAAAGATCCAATGGTGCAGATTTGATCATGAGGATTAAAGAATCTGAGAAAAATGCTCAAAACAGAATTGGAGAAAAAGGCTCAAAACAAAATCTGAGAAAAATGCTCAAAACAGAAGCGGAGCAAAATGTTCAAAACAGATCAGTGAGAAAAAGGCTCAAAACAGAATCTGAGCAAACTACTCCAGAATATTCTCAAAACAGATTAATCGAAATATACTGCAAAAGTAAAGCATCAGTGAAGTTCTAAAAGTTCAACTATAAATAGAGACTTAACGCTGAAGAATAAATAATCGAAAATCACAAAAGAGTCATACACTTCCAAAGCAACCACTCTCAAATTTTCATATAAGTCAATTGTGAGTTTCAGCTTTCAAGAAGCAAGTACTCGGTTATTTTCTTTCCACTGTGGCAAATCTAAGTTGTTGCAGTAGAGTCTACAATCTGAGGGAGTCAATAGAGGTAGCAGGTTACTTGGCAATTAGATAGGGTTGTATCTAAGTTGTTAAAGTAGAGTCTACAAACTGAGGGATTCAGAAAGAGTAGCAAGGTACTTAGCAATTAGATTCATAGTGTTGTGAATTCTTCTACAATCTGGGGTGTCAGATTGGCTGAAGAACAAGAGTTGTTTTTCCTCAAAGAAGTCTAGGATTGTTAGACTATTTGAGAAGACTGACTTGGAGGGTCAGTAGCAAGGTTGTAATTCAAGGTTGAATTAGTGAAATCCTTCAAGGCGAAGGGACTGGACGTAGCCTCGTTAACGGTGAACCAGTATAAAATCTGTGAGTTTTTATTTTTATTTTTATCCGCTGCTAACTCTGTTTTAATTATACATCAAGTTTTGTTTTGAAAGTATTAAAACAGGAAAAGTATTCAAGTTAAGTCAAACACAATTCAACCCCCCCTTCTCATGTTTGCACCTTCATTAACTATTTCATCTTCAAAGGGTTTAGGGTTATCAGGGAATTCCATAACGATGAGCCAGTGTCCGTAGTCACAGCCATCCAGAAGAATGGTTTGCTTTGGAGAACGGTTACTCCAGTTTGGGGATGGGTCGTTCTATGGAGAATAACCCGAACTAGATGATTTCAATCGAACTGGGAACGAGTAAGGGACAGGTAGAGTTTGTTTGACAGAGCAAAAGCAAAACGTTTGCGACTACAAGAAGCGCTTCCAGATGAAGTAGAAGAAAGAGCTCGTGTGAGGGTGGATGCTAACGTGCGCCTGGCATTTGAGTACGCCATTTCCGACCTACTTGCCACTACTATTCAGTTCACCACCAAATGTGTAACCTATTCAGCGTTCACCATCGAAGACTAATTTTTTTTAGGTTTTTTATTTTTTTTATTTTTTTTTAAATTTAAATCCATACAAGATCATTATTAAACTTTATTCACTTTTGCTACCTACACCCCCTATATTGCTACCCACACCCACCAATTTTTTTTAAATCAAAATTTCGAAAATACCCTTCTGTTTTTAAACATCTTCTTCCCCTTCTTCAGCAAAAGTGTAAACTCAAAACTCACATAACCTAAAAATCATCCATAGATCACTCACCATAACTCATTATCATTCAAAACTCACAATATTCACTCATAGCTTACAACCCGTTAAAGTGTGCAAAGAAGGTAATGTTGTTGTTCTGTATTTGCGTTAAATTTTTCTGAAATTTGGAAATTTTACGTGAACTCAGTTCACGTACGTTTTGTGATCGTACGTGAACTGAGTTTACGTATGTATCAAATATTTAGAATTTGATGAAAGTACGTAAACTCAGTTTGCGTAAACATACGTTAATTGAGGTTGCGTAAAAAATGGAGTTTACGACTCCAAAGTATGTTTACATGAACTCATCTGTTGCCATGTTACGTGAAATCAATTCATGTTTATGTACGTCAAATGCGTTCACGTACAATATATTTAAGTTACAATTTTAACGAGTACGTGAATCGAGTTCACGTGAACATACGAGAACTGAGTTCACATACCATACATGTAATTACATTTTTAACACATACGTGAACTGAGTTCACATCAACTTACGTGAACTGAGTTCACGCGAACATAGGTGAACTGAGTTCACGTAAAATACATTTTTTTGACAATTTTGTGAGTACATGAACGGAGTTCACGTAAGTACGTGAACTGAGTTCACGGAAGTTTACCTGAACTCAAATCAAGTAGAATTACTGCATTTTACTGAAATTTTAATATGTTATTTTTTGGATACAGGTAAATAGATCAAGGGGGATACCATAATGACGAAATGTATGAGGGTTTCGAACATTTAGAGGAAATTCAATATGGTTTGGAAGGTAATTTTGATGAAATGTATGGTGATTTTGATGCAATGAATGATGGTGTGGAACCCGTAATTGAAGACGCCATGAATGAAGGATTTGAACCAGTTATGATTGATTTGACTTACGTGTTTACCACCGACATGATGTTTGACACGAGGGAGGATTTATTAAAATGGGCTAGAAATGTTGGAAGGGAAAATGGAGTTGTCGTTGTCATTTTTAGATCTGAAACTGCGACAGCACGACGAAGAACAAAGACAAAATTAATTCTTGGTTGTGAAAGAAGCGGTAACTATAGACCTTGGAAAAATTCTAAACCGATGAGGAGTACTTGTACTAGAAAATGTGAATGCTCATTTAGATTGAGAGGAACACCTTCAAGTATTGGTGAGGGATGGCATTTGCATGTAATATGTGTTATCCATAACCACGAATTGGCCAAAAAACTGACTGGTCATTCTTTCTTAGGCCGATTGTCTAGTGAAGAGAAAACTTTTCTTGGTGATATGACGAAGAACATGGTAAAACCAAGAAACATATTGATGACGCTAAAGGATCATAATGTTGAAAGTTTGACGACAATAAAAAAAGTTTACAATGCACGTCAATCATATCGATCATCACTTAGAGGTAATAGAACAGAAATGCAACATCTTTTGACATTGATAGAACGCGATAAATACATCTATCGATATAGGAAGGTAGATGGTTCAGATGAGTTGAGGGACATATTTTGGGCCCAACCAGACGCTATCACTCTTGTGAATAATTTTAACATAGTATTGGTTATTGATAGCACATATAAGACATGTAGGTATCGAATGCCATTACTTGAGATTATTGGTGTTACATCTACTGAAATGACATTTGTGTGGGATTTGCATACCTACAGTCTGAGTGTGCTGATAATTTTGCGTGGGCACTACAAATGGTGAAAGAACAGATTACAAGTGGAGAAGTTGAAGTCATCGTAACTTATAGAAACCTTGCTTTGATGAACGCAGTTGAATATGTTTTTCCAAAGGCAGTCAATTTATTATGCTTGTTTCATGTATGCAAAAATATGAAAGCGAAGTGTAACATGACCGTCTTTCAATAGAGAAGCAGGTGCAAGTGATGGAGGCATGGGAAGGTCTTGTATACAGTAATGATGAGTCTCAATACTACACGAAGTTGGCTATGGTTGAAGGAATTTGCAGTAGCTGTTCTATTTTTTCTGATTATGTACATGAACAATGGTTAAATCCCCACAAGGAAAGATTTGTTGCGGAGTGGACAAATAGAGTTATGCATTTTGGGAATACCACAACACAAAGGGTTGAGTCGGCGCACTGGAGTTTGAAATGGATATTACAAAATAGTGTTGGTGATATATGCAGTGTTTGGGAAAACATCAATAGTATGATTATATTACAGCACAATGAGATAATAGCATCCTTTGAAAGGAGCATCATTCAAAAGCAATTGATCACATTGCCGTAGAGTATGATCGAGTGAAATATGTGGGTATTGATATGTCTGAATGTGGTTGCACGATAAGGACGACATATGGTCTACCTTGTGCATGTGAACTAGCCAGGTATAGTATGGTCCCACGTTCCATTCCATTAGAAGTTATTCATGTTTGGTGGAGTAAATTAAGTTTTCATGATAATGGATCGAATAAGACTTCAGAGTTATCTGTGAAACATGAAATAGACGTGATAGTGAAAAGGTTTGAAGAACTTGATGTACCTGGCAAAATTTCACCTGTTAACAAGGTTAAAACTAAGGGTGCACCAAAAAAAGGAAAAAGTAAGGTATCAAAAAGAGAAAAATCAACCAAGCGTGATCCTTCTTGGTGGGAGTATGTGGATGCAAGTGTCTGATGCAGTGGCACAAATGCATGTAGCACTGTGTCTTCTATTAAAGTGCAGCAAACTCATTCACCAGTCACAAAGGTGACACCTCAACCATCATTCTCTAAAGTTCAACAACCAAGAGTTCTTCTCTTCAATGAATGGATGCCGGTTGAAATTCATAAATTCATAGATGACATTATTGACGTCGGTTCATATGGTAATTGTGGATATCGTGCAGTTGCAGCTTTAGTTGGATTGGGTGAGAACTCTTGGGCATTCATTCGTCAACAGTGTATAGTAAAGCTTCAAGAGTTCATGTCTCATTACGGTACAATATCTGGTGGAGTTAATTTTGTTCAAAACCTGATAAATAATGTATATGTTGAACAAGTTGCAACTGCGGATAATTGGATGACACTTCCAGAAATTGGTTATGTGATTGCTTCGAAATTTAACTTGGTTTTCGTTGCATTATCACTTTACCAGTCGCAAACATTTTTTCCTCTAAGAAGTCCACCACTAACATCTACGATAGATCATCGCATAATTGTCATAAAATTTGTTAACAATTGCCATTTCGTGCAGGTATTAATAGTTTAATAAATTATTAAATAGTTAAATAGTTTAACAATTGTCAACTTTTTTTAATAGTTTAATAAATTATTTTTACTTGAAGCGTGATTCTCCTATGCCACCAACAAGTAATATGTGGAAAAAATATTGCACTGAAGAAGCACGACAATGGGAGTTTATTTACAATGATCGCATGCAACATTGGTTGCAGATATTACCAAAAACTGTAAATAATTTTATTGTAAACTAATTAATATTGATGACGTATGGAATTTAATATTGATGCAAGTGAGTTTGACTTGGGATTGATAGTACAGTGAATAGGGTATCATGTATGTTTTGTAGGTTCTCTGTTATCGTAGCTTATACTAACCTTAATAATGTTGGAATAAAAATTAATGAATGTGACCGTTGAGTTTGTTTGGCCAGTTGTGACTGTAAAAGGTTGTACACAGTAAAATAGATCAAATTTATAAAATTTCATGTAAATAAAAAATTAATTGATACTATATCGCACAATTTTTTAGATGGGTGGTCTATTTTTCAATGTATAAATATCATCAGAGTATACCATCAGAGGATGAAATCAGAGGCAGAAATCGGAGGATACAATCAGAGGAAGAAATCGAAGGAACAAATCATAGGCAAAAATAAGAGGATTTCATCAGAGGCAGAAATAATAGGATATCATCAGAGGATGAAATCAGATATACTATCAGAGAAAGGAAATCAGAGCATATCATCAGAGGATGAAATCAGATATACTATCAGAGGAAGGACATCAAAGGAGGGAATCAGATGATGAAATCAGGGGCATAAATAAGAGGATGAAATCTGAGGATACCATCAGAGTCAGAAATCAAAGGATACCATCAGAGTCAGAAATCAGAGGAAATCCTCAGAGGATGAACTCAGAGGATATCATCAGAGGATGAAATCAGAGGATATCATCACAGGCAGAAATCGGAGGATACCATTAGAGGAAGAAATCAGAGGAACAAATCAGAGGCAGAAATCAGAGAATATCATCAAAGGAAGAAATCAGAGGATGACATAAGAGGATACCATGAGTCAGTCATCAGAGGAAGAAAATCATAGAATATCCTCAGAGGAAGAAATCAAATATACTATTAGAGGAAAAAATTAGAGGAAATCAGAGGCAGAAATAAGAGGATGAAATCAGAGGATATCATCATAGGAAGAAATCAGATATACTATCGGAGGATAAAATCAGAGGATACCATCAGAGGAAGGAAATCAGAGGAAAAAAAATCAGAGGAAGGAAATCAAAAGCAGAAAAAATTAGAGGGAGGAAATCAGAGGCTATCAGAAGAAGGAAATCGGAGTCAGAAATAAGAGGAAGGGAATTAGAGGCAGAAAAAATCAGAGGAAGGAAATCGGAGTCAGAAATCATAGGTAGGGAATCAGAGGAAGGAAATCAAAGGCTGAAAATATCAGAGGAAGGAAATCAGAGGAAGAAAAAATCAGAGGTAGAAAAAATCAGAGGGAGGAAATCAGAGGCAATAAGAGGAAGGAAATCGGAGTCAGAAATCAGAGGAAGGAAATCATAGGCAGAAAATATCAGAGGAAGAAAAAATCAGAGGATGAAATCAGAGGCAGAAAAAATCAGAGGATGAAATCAGATGCAGAAAAGATCAGTGGAAGAAAATCAGAAGCAGAAAAAATCAGAGGAGGAAATCATAGGCAGAAAAAATCAGAGGCAGAAAAAATCAAAGGGAGGAAATCATAGGCAGAAAAAATTAGAGGATGAAATCAGAGGCAGAAACAATCATAAGCAAAAAAAATCAGTGGGAATTAGAGGCAGAAAAAATGAGAGGATGAAATCAGAGGCAGAAAAAATGAGAAGAAATTATAGGCAGAAAAAGGCAGAAACAATCAAGGGCAAAATAAATCAGAGGTAGAAAATATCAGAGGAAATCAGAGGTAGAAAATATCAGAGGAAATCATAGGCAGAAAAAATCAAAGGAAATCAGAGGAAACCAGAGGCAGAAAATATCAGAGGAAATCAGAGGCAGAAAAAATCAGAGGGAATTAGAGGCAGAAAATATCAGAGGAAATCAGAGGCAGAAAAATCAGAGGGAATCAGAGGCAGAAAAAATCAGAGGCAGAGAAAATTAGAAGCAGAGAAAATCATAAGCAAAAAAAATCATAAGCAAAAAAAAATTAGAGGGAATCAGAGGCAGAAAAAGTCAGAGGAAATTAGAGGCAGAAAAAATCAGAGGAAATCAGAGGTAGAAAATATCAGAGGAAATCAGAGGCAGAAAATATAACCTAGGAACATAAATACATTGATGCACTCTTTTCACAACGAGTGTTACTTTTGTTATATAACTTAGGAACAGAAATACATTGATAAACTGTTCATGCTTATTAATTAATAAAAAAATTCACTTTTGTTTTTTTTATTTTGTTGTTTCAAAAGTTTTTTTTGACAAATTTCAAAAGTGTTGTTTAAGAAATCAGAGGCAAAAAATATCAGAGGAAATTAGAGGCAGAAAATATCAGAGGAAATCAGAGGCAGAAAATATGACATTTACAAATGTAATATTTAATATTGTATCATAATTAATATTGATAACAAAAATATTCGAAAATTATATCACAAAAATATTCGAAAAGTAATGCATATCGAATATCTAAATAAATCCTAAGTTCATCTATTTCTCCGGCGATATGGTACTACGTTTGACCAATCTCTACTACCACCCCTTTGTCTTCGCAACATCAAAATTAATTCATTCACCAGTGCGACGCCATCAGGTAATACTAGTTGCCGACCGAGAAGCTTTTATGCAATTTCTACTGCACGACGCTGCATTAAAAAATACATTAAATAATTTATTTAAAATAATAGATGAATAATTAATTTTGTTATGTAATAAATTGGAATTAATATACCATTATCGCAATTGATTCATCAACAGCATCAGCAGCAGCATCAGCATCAGGTTCAGGTTCTGCAACCACAGGATCTTCATGAAATGGTTCTCTTCAAATTATGTACGGATGAGAAATTCTACGAAACCAATTCATGTAATCGTTTGAGCAAGCTGCAGGTCCATGTACAATTGCGCCATCATCCACTACATGTACAGCGTACTACGTAAATATTATGTTCATTTCATCTGGTGTGGTCGTTTGACCCACTATATCTAACGGTGAGCAAGGAATGGTTTGGACATAATTGTACTGACGTAGTACCCTATCTAGCAGATGAGCGTACATCTTCGGGCCCCAGCGTATCCATCCTCTAAATAAAGAAACCTGTTCAAATGTTCGCTTTAATCGATGCTGCTGATATGGCATTCAGCATACCTGATGAACGTCAATCTCGTCCAGAGCTTTCCTAAATGGAAGAACCAAACCCTTATCCCTTTTTGGCTTCCATTTAAGTGATCTAGGGTAGTCCTCAACATAGCTAGGAGAGAGTTTACGGCAATCTACACATAATGTTGGGAAATGCTCGTAGACCCACGCCTGCACATATATAATAACATTTCATTAGTTTATAATTAATAATAGAAATTATTAACACAATAAACAACCATTACCTGCAAGAGTGTCAGATACCCAGAAACTGTTCTGGTTTTATGCATGCTTGCTTCGCGAAGATTATCATAGAGGTAAGCAAGAGCAGCAGCATCCCATGCATATCCCCCACATGCATTGAGGTCTCGGAAGCAGTCAAGATAGGAAACACTAACTTCGAAGGCACTCTTGTCGCTGAAAGAGTGCAACCGACCCTAAATCCCAAATTTATTTAAATTTTTTTTCTTCAGATTTTAATTTAAAAATAATAGAGTATAAATAAATAAATAAATAAAACTTTTGAACGATTTCTTTAAGGCAAAAGTATCACTTAATCATGGACAAGTCATATTAATCCAAAGTTTCCATCAGCTTAACAATTCGATGGTCATAACAGTGATCAAATTAAATTCATTTTGAAGCACACGTACATATGTTACTGATAATTATAAATGTAGTCCCAACCCAATGTCACTATCAGAGCAAAATTTCCCCAAATTACAGATGTTCAAATATGAAATTAACAGAAGGAAGATGATAAAAGTCTTCAAGATGAGACGACTTCCTACACTCTGAGAGTATTAATCTTCACCTGCAGCTTGTAGCTCGTCTGCGTCCGCGTCCATCGCAAACGCCAAACTCAAACAACGAGGGGTGAGTATCGAAATTATGTAATAGTATAATGTAAACGAGAAGAACACGTAAGTAATCAAATTAACACAAACATGAGAACATTCCAGAACATAATATCAAGGTTAATCTAATTCAATCACAATAAAACAGTCACAAGGAGAAAATGTTATGCATGTCCTATACTTTATACTTCTTCATCACTTTGTACCATTCTACTCTGAAGTACTTGGTTAGGAGGCCTGATACTATGCCACTACAAGAGTGGACGGAAAATTCATGAATGGCCAAGTCCTCATAGATCCGCTCAACTCAACCCGAGACACATATACGCGACGGTCGGGGTACTCTTGTTTTGCACGATAGCTCCCAACCTTAGGGAATAACCCACTAATCCACTTAGGAATTCCCAACTAGATGTACCCCCAAGGTCTATCAGTCTTACCTTACGGTTTGACTGTAGCCCTCCACGATCAGGCTCATTCAGTTGTACTTCCCCGAATCACTAGGTTTGTCAAACCCTCCCTATATGATGACAAAATAATCCTCACTCCAAAACTACAGCTTCTATCTCATACGTACTGGATTATCATAACTCAATAATTTTTAGTTGTACTTCACAATATTCATCATTATATATATATATATTAGTCAATCACAATAAAACCCAATATTTGGTCTACACTACTCACAATACACATTCCAATCACATAATAAGAAATCAAACAAGTGGGACATTCAAGTAATATCATAATTTCAATCAAGTTACAAGAACACTCAAGTACATATTATTCATACAATAACAATCAGCATAAGGTTCATAAAACTAGACAGTATGAAATCTTGATATACATAAATTCACAGCAATTCTATAGGTTGCTAAAATATATTTTAGTCCTCCCTATTACCATCCATATATTATTTATTAATTATTATCACTCAATAGGGCTCGACCATACGTAGTAAGCCCCGGATGAATATTTGGGAATTTCAGTATTCCCGTTCATCTCATGTCATTTTATACTCATAATATCGAACCTCATCTCACCCCTTACCTTGGCTGAAGATTTTTCTCAATGAAGCTGATCCGTTGATGTAATGTGTCGCGTCTTCGCCAATCACCGTCTCTAACAGCCTAGTCTTTGAAATCAATGTATGATTTTGATATTAAGAGTTGTGGCTAGATGCAACAGGGCAGTAGTCAATTCAATTTTTTTCTTCCTAATAGAACGGGGAACTAGAGACACGGAATGCACGATAGCCTCCTTTATTCACTTATATACCTATCTATACGTACTAGTAGTATTAGGTATATTATTAGGCTTATTATCATACCTATACACTTAGCCCATGACCCTTATTATTATTAATATTATCATTATTATTATTATTATTATTATTATTATCATTATTATTATTGTTATTATTACTACAATCATAAACCCACTCTACTAATGCTTAATTTAATAGACTAATGTAGCAACACAAATGTTTACTTCTTATTTTCTTTTATATTTATATATATATATATATTTTAAAACAAAATTGAATATTATTAATATTAATAATTTAAATAAATCGTTAGGGCGAACACATAGGACAAACACGAAGGAAATTATCCCACATGTCAACATACGGATAATAATAGTTGTGCATTATATTTTATAATTAAAATATAATAATAAGAAATTGGGGTGTTACAATATGCAGTAGAGAGGAGACATCGTCAAGAGTAATCGTCATCTCCCTAATTGGAAGATGGAAGCTATTGGTGTCACGATGCCACCTCTCTACGAAGGTTGAAATGTTCCCTTTGTTGATCATTATGTAGCTGCATGTTAGCAACAAATATAATCCGGAGCTTTTAATAAGTTGCTCAACCTCTTCGTGTTCAATCACGGCTTCTCTTAATTTTTTACCGTTGCTGAACACCCTTAATTTTCCGCAATCCTAAAATAAATTAAGCAAACAAAATATAAGTTAAAACACATTAACAAAACAGATATTAAAAATTTCATTTGATTGAGAAAATTATCACGCCATCCTAAAGTTTAGTTGCCACGTGATCGCCAAATGTCCTAAGGATAGACATGTCAACCGGACCACCAGGAAATCCATCATCATGTGGAGGTTCATCATGTGCATCTTCCTCTTCATCATGTGCTTCTTCCTGTTGCGCTTCTTGGGCCTCTTCCTGTTGAGCATGTTCTGCCTCTTCCTATTGTGCCTGTTGTGCCTCTTCCTGCAGTAATCGTCTTTACTCTTGTCTAGCCAGTGAGCCCGTGCGGAAGCCGTTGGTCTAACACAACGACCCTCCTCGTTAGAAGTACCCTCATCCAGTACAACATGACCCTCCCTGACAGTAAACATAGTGCGCACCATTCCTGCAAAACCAAATCATAATGAAAATCAAAAC
Organism: Cicer cuneatum; assembly: GCA_037974295.1. Lineage (NCBI taxonomy): Eukaryota > Viridiplantae > Streptophyta > Magnoliopsida > Fabales > Fabaceae > Cicer > Cicer cuneatum. Next base: position 24,508,720 of record JBBPBO010001984.1, on the reverse strand, counting down.
AATCACAATTTTACAACAATTGCAGAATTTCAGCATGTCTTACGTGAACCGAGTTCACGTACGTGAACTGGTTTTCAAGAATCCAGAATCGTACGTGAAGTGTGTTCACGTAGGTTTCTGGGTTTTTGAAAACCAGTTCACGTCCGTCAAGGGTTTGCAACTTTTAAAACCTAACAACACCAACACCAGTGTACAAAAAACAACAACAACAACACACATTGTACTTACTTGTTGAAAATGTGATAATGAAGAAGTTGTTGAAGATGAAGATGTTGAAAATGATGATTGAAGGTGTTTGAAGAAGATGAAGATGATTGAAGAAGATTGATGATTTTCGTGTGGACTTTGATGAAGATTATGGAGTTTGGGAATTAGGTTTAGGGAGAAGGGGAAGAAGATGTTTAAAACATAAGGGTATTTTCGGAATTTTGATTTTAAAAAAATTGGTGGGTGTGGGTAGCAATATGGGGGGTGTCGGTAGCAAAAGTGAACTTTATTTTTTTTTTGGTAAAAATCATTATTAAAATTTAAATAATATTTCGTTGAGATACATATACATTTTACACTTTTTCTACCTACACCCCCTATATTGCTGCACACACCCATCAAATTTTTTTTAAAATTAAAATTCAGAATATACCCTTCTGTTTTTAAGAAAAAATTTAAACATCTTCTTCCCCTTCTTCACCATTTTAACCATTTTAAACCCAAAACTCACATAACCTAAAAATCATCCATAGTTCACCCACCATAACTCATTATCATTCATAACTCACAACATTCACTCATAGCTTACAATCCATTAATCTCATATTCTCATTGTGGTTAAAGTATCCAAAGAAGGTAATGTTGTTATTCTGTATTTGCGTTAATTTTTTTTTTGAAATCTAGAAATAATACGTGAACTCAGTTCACGTACGTTGTGATCGTACTTGAACTGAATTTACGTACGTATCAAATATTTAGAATTTGAAGAAAGTACATGAACTCGGTTCACATAAACGTACGTGAACTGAGTTTGCGTAAACAATGGAGTTTACGAATCCAAAGTATGTTTACGTGAACTCATCTGAAGTCAGAAACTTTTAAGTGAAACAAATGGACAATAAATGATACTTTTGTGAACTTCTTACAACAAGGATAAGATTTAACAACTGATAGAACTTATCCAAATTACTATCCTCTTTCAGATTGTTTAGTATTTGGTTCATCTATGAATGTTTTAGGATCCTCGTCCTCCACATTTAAATTTGCACCATCATTCTCATTAGTTGGATGTATTCCAAAGGCATCATGAATCAATGTATATATGACATAGTCAAACTCTCCTTCTACTTGAGATACATTTTGAGCACTAGACGATTTAACTTGTTCACCATGGAATATCCAAATAATATAACCTTTTAGAAATCCAAAATGCATATAAATATCCACCGAGAGCGCCGCTTACAATTGACACAATTGGTGTCCAGACATAAAATATTTCCGTCATTTGATTTTGCAAATGCAAAATCAAGAAACTTAATAACTCCTCTAATGTACTTCTCTTTATTAAGAGAGTTGTTAGGGTTGTAGGATATCCAATTCTTATCCATTCAATTCAATACAATAAACTGAAAAATTGAATGAAATAACACAAAAAGTTAATAATTATAACTTAAATATAAAGGAAAAGAAGAATATATACTAACAGAATAAATATAACTTAAATATAAATAAAAGAAAAGAAGAATACAATAAATCAAATCACGTATCGTTATTTCATCACAGCCTCACAAAAATGAGTCATTTAAACTGATTCACTCTATTTCAATAAGATTAGCTACCTCTTTAAAAGGAGAATGGATTCAAGGAGGCGATTTAAAATGTTCTTTAGTATACACTGCAGCTTGGCCTAATGCAGCTAAGAGAGTTTGCTCAGTATATCCAATATGCAACTTTGTCCTACCATAATTATGGTATTTGCTAGTCCGCCATTTTCTCCTTGCAGACCCGACTCACACCAAAGAGATCATGTAAAGATCTTTTCTCATCATCTGATAGGACCTATTTGTATACTTTATTACCAAATTTTCAAACAATCAAAAAAAGGAATTCATTCATTCCCCTTTAGAGCATAGCTCTAAATATATATCCATATTTTTGTCTCCAAAATTAGAACTATTCACAACTCAAAATGGCAACAACATTTACTCAAAAAATGACAGTGAATTATATTTTTTCTAGCATTATTTATCTTTTCAGGTTCCCTTTTTGCTATGTTTTTTCACATCTTCTATTCATTTCACCATGCATTTTATATCTTGTATCTTTTAATTACCTACTATTTCTTATTTGATATTTCTACAGTCTGTCTTGGCATGGATTAAAAGCAGGTACTAAGAAGCAAAAGTATGAGAGAATCCGTGAGATGAAAGTTTCTACTTCTATTGAGGTATGATTGAGTGATGAAACAATATATTATTTCATATAATGTATATATGTTCATTATATGAAATAATATTTTAGAGTCTAGATGGACTATGTTTTAATGTCATTTTTAGCTGTTCTTGCCTTGTTGCTCCAGGATTCCAGCTTGATTATGTCTTTGATTGGACCACTTTGAAATATCAGCAGTCTCAAATCGCCACTCCTCCTTCACTTACCGTTATAAGTGATGTTGCATCATCTCATTGCATTACATGTTTGATTGTTGAGATTAGGTTATTTTATTTTCATTGGAATGTGACTAAGGGTCTTGCAGCTGGACCAAGTTCTGGTCTGCCACTAGCTTCTCCAAATGCTGACGGCCAGTCAAGTATCTGGTTATTTTAACTTCACATCCCTGATCTATATTTTAACTATTCTGACTGAGGTGTTTACAGACAGGTTGTTAGAGTATATTTTCATACCATTCAATAACCTGTTAGTTATTCTCTGATACACCACTTACAAATGACTTAACTGGATCTAAAGATGATATGGTGCATATTTTTATGAGTTTGTTTTGTTGCATCTTGTTTCTTTTGGTCATGACTCGATTTCAAAGTATTGTTGTATCACCTGTGTTTCTATACACATCTTAAAAATAAGATTAGCAGGTGCTGTAAATATTTTTCAAAACTCTGCATTTTTTTAACACGTTATATACCATTTTCTGTGCTTCACTTCCGTGTGCCACACTATTGAGTTTTATGGCGTGTATTGGTACAGTGCATGTTATTCTATTTCTTGGCAAATATAATGATTATAGATGTTGTATGTAGTATAATTGTTATCATGCATATATGATATTTCCCACTGGTTAAGGTTAAACGAGGTTATCTATTTATATGACAATTATTAGTTTTCACATTACTTGTTTGTGCATGGTTTATGCAGTTGTCAAGTTTGAATTTCTTTCAGTCAAGTGGATCTGCAAGGAGAAGTGCTATCTTAAGCAGCCGTGATGCTGTTGTTGGCAGTGAGACCGAGCCCTCTCGTCCTCTCACGCCGGATTCGATTCAAGGAGCACTTCGTAAAAGTTCTGGTGCTCAGAGAAGTTCACCTATCTATCATGTTATTTGAGCACAACCGAGTATCATCCGGCAAGCTCTGTTTCGTAATTTGGCAAGTTCAATTATTTGTTTATATTTATATAGTTTTTAGTGACAACTATCATAGTAGGTAGAAATCAAAAACATGTAGTGACAGTCTAGGAACATAGCAAGACACCCCTTACAGTTGTCTGTGGATCTGGGTGTCACTCAAAGTATTTGGGATATTTACCTACAGCGTGTGACTTCCAGTGACAAACTTTTTCCGTCACTAGAAGTCAATTTTCTTATAGTGAGTACTTGGAAGACGGATAAAAGAGTGATTTAATACTTCAAATATTAAATAAGACTTGGTAAAAGCACATATGACAAAAGAAAGAACAATTTTACAGTTAAAAGGTTAAATAATACGTAATAAGTTATTCTAAGACTAACGAAAGACCAATTTAATACATCAAATATTTTTTATCTAATTTTACTTATATTTAATATTAGATTGAACACTTCAAAGACTAGCCAAATATTGACTTAACACTTAATTTTATATTTTCATTAGATATTATAAATTAATTCATATTTATCCAACAAAATGAGAGTTATTTTTAATTTGGTAGTTTGTTACACATTTCCTTTTTACTCAATATCTACTTTTGTCTTATATGCACATCTCTATAAAATTTCACAATTTTTTTGGTCAATTACAATTTTTTTTTTGTATTTTAGTTTTCAATTATTAAAATTTACGTTTTCTTTTAAATCACAACAAAATTCAAAATTCTAATACATACATATGTTTAATGCCCGTATTGCACATAAGCCCATAATAACACATAAGTCCACAATAACAAAAACAAAACAATAAAAAAACAAACATTATAGTAATAAAAAGTGGATGTCATTTTTTTTCTTTTCAAACATTGCCACAAAAAAATCAAATACAAGTTCCTCTTCTCTCATCTCAACCATCCACTTATTTTATTATTAAATTGATGGCTATAACCTCCACTTGACTATGATGGAAAAATATTTTATTTGTCCATACTAAAAGTCAACATTATGTAAACCATACTATTGTTTTTTTTATACAACTATGTATTTCTTTTTTGTTTTGAATAGAGCCATCCATTTTATTAAAAAAAAAAAAAATACAGTCAGCCATGTGCGTTTATATATGATGTTCTCTTGGTTAAATAAATTCATTATTTATTTTTTTTTATATGTTTTATATTATAAACTAAAGAGTGTAACATACATTTAAATAAAATTGAAACTTATAAATATATTTTATATGTTTTATATTATAAACTAAAGAGTGTAACATACATTTAAATAAAATTGAAACTTATAAATATATTGCAGCAACAAAGTATTATAATAATTAAATTCTATATTTAATGATCTCTGAATAAGTAAAACCCAAGTTTATTTTTTGTGAAAACTAAAACCCATGTTAATTCAAATCCATGATAATCTATAAATAATGCAAATCCTTTAATAAATAAAAAATCCAAACCCATAATTATCTACAAATAATTTTAAATACACATAAAATTCATTTTGATAATTATATATTTAAATCAATTTTGATCTAAATTATCCAAACAATATGAATTGATAAGAATTACTTTTATATTAATACGTTCAAACATAAATTAATTTACATTCAATTCATATTTAATTAAAATCAATTCTGTTACAATTAATTTAATTAAAATCAATTTTCACAATTGTATAGCAAACATATTGTTAAGAGTGTGCGATAGAAAATAAAAAAAAAAATTACATTAGAAAGAGAGAAATAAAATAAAGTAATTTAGAAGAAAAAATTAAAGGAGAGGAAGGGAAAACACCGTATAACACAAACAGCTTTTTCATTTCAACACCAATCGATCCCAAAGGCAAGGAAACAAACAGAGATGAGTACAACTTAAAATTTAAGGGCTTTTATAGAAAGCAAATTGAAATATAGATACTGAAATAGGGAAATCCAAATCCATATTGGTCTTCATTCTGAAATTATTTGCAGAGCAAATTGTATTTTTCTTTTCTTGTTTCTTGTTTGGGAATCAAAATGAAATTCCTCACATTCGTACCCTACCCCTTCTTTCCCTTTGGTTTTTCATCTGTCATGATCTGCTCTCCCTATGCTTCAAGCATCCATCTATGGAAAAAGGAAGCTGTCATTTCTCTAAATGAAAGGTACTTGCCATTAAAAAAATTACATTAGAAAGAGACAAATAAAATAAAGTAATTTAGAAGAAAAAAATAAAGGAGAGGAAGGGAAAACACCCGTATAACACAAACACCTTTTTCATTTCAACACCAATCGATCCCAAAGGCAAGGAAACAAACAGAGATGAGTACAACTTAAAATTTAAGGGCTTTTATAGAAAGCAAATTGAAATATAGATACTGAAATAGGGAAATCCAAATCCATATTGGTCTTCATTCTGAAATTATTTGCAGAGCAAATTGTATTTTTCTTTTCTTGTTTGGGAATCAAAATGAAATTCCTCACATTCGTACCCTACCCCTTCTTTCCCTTTGGTTTTTCATCTGTCATGATCTGTTCTCCCTATGCTTCAAGCACCCATCTATGGAAAAAGCAAGCTGTCATTTCTCTAAATGAAAGGTACTTGCCATTTCTCAACTAAAAAACAATAATGATATCTGTTTGTGTGTGATTCTGTTTGCAGAGATCAATCCTCTTATATTAGTTGATCTGCACATTTTAGAAGGTTTATAAATGCAGAGTGTGTGATTCTGTTTGCAGAGATCAATCCTCTTATATTAGTTGATTCTGTTTGTGTGTGTGTTTGCAGAGATCAAAGCGTTGAAGCATTCTTAACTACCACTAAAGAGGTAACCTCTAATTTCTCAATTGTTGATTATACTCTGCAAAATTATTTGTATGTAAATAAAAAAATTCATATTATAATTTATTGGTAAATTTATGTGTTTTGCATTTCTGAGGATTAAATTATGTGTTTTGAAATACTTATCCCTATTTAAATGCAAATAGTTGCCCTTTGGCAGACATGACACCTTGGATGCTGGGATCCCCAAACAAAATCCTAAGGTTTTCCATTAGTTTTTGTTCAATCATTTTTTCTTCATATGAAAGGTGTAGTATGCCTTTATTAAGTAGTGATTGTAAAGTGTAACTGAACTCTCTGTTATTTTCTTTTTCTTTCCTTGCTGTTTGATAATGTGTTCATGATGGGAACTTCTCACAATATAATGCTTCAAGTATATTTGTGTGTTACTTGTTTATATTTGCATTCTCAGTGGTATTAATCTTTACCATGTTACTAATACATTTTACAAGATGTTTTTGTTATTTGTTGTTTTGTAATTGTCTATAATCATCCTTCTTACTCTGCCCATTTCTTTTTCTCATTCCAGAATCAGAATGTCGTTGTCATCAGCAGAATCTCCCATGATGTCGGAACCACCTGTGGCAATATTTCCAACCATGGTGTTCAAGAATCCTGACTACAGCTACCTCCACCGACCTCTGCTGTGGCTAATTTACGTGTTCATTTTCAGCGTTGTGGTGATAGTTGCAGCATTGCTGTGTTGGACAATACTTCCGCTACTCCTAGAATGGTGGAATGCACCAGCAGCCGGAGCTGTAGCGCCCATTGAGGTCGAGCTTGAGGAGATAGTGGTGGAGGAGCCGGTGCTGCCGGAAAATTAATACCCCATATTGTCTCTACAACTCTTTGTTTGGAATCCATTGTTTCATTTTCAATATCACTAAAAACATTCTAATTCTCCTAATTTATGTAACTCCTTGAATTTCTCAGCAAACTTGAGTAAAAAGTATTTGAATTTTGCAACCACCAAAAATTAAAAAGCTAATTTTTTTTTCCTTTCGTTTTCCAAATTAGGGTAGATAATAGGAGCCTAGCTCTGAGGGCATTTGGATATTCATCCTTTTGCAGTTATCTTTCACTTCCATAAATATTACATTTCTTTATTTCCATTATTGATCTGTTTTTCTTCAATTTACTATTTAAGTAATCCAGTTTCACATCTTTCAATGATGTTAATTTTGAAGTTGTTGTTTCTATTACAAGAATACTCTCCTGCCCACTAAATAGTCAGTTATTCACATAAATAATTAACAATAGCATAACATCCAGACATAGAACTTTCCCTGATTGTAGATTTTATAAAATATAAGCATGATAAGGAATATACTGATGGGGAATAGTTTAAAGTTTAACTGTGCAACCATACTGAAAAAAATCATAAAACTAAAGATGCAATAAAAGTACCTGTAGGGAATAGTCCGGTGTGTAGTGTTGTCTCTGAACTTCTTAGCAAGACCAAAGTCAATGACATATACCTACAAAATGGATACATATGCATAGGACATGATCAGAAAAATTAAGAAAATAGCTGAAAAAACAAGAATTTAACAAATACTTGATTTGCACGCCTCCCTAAACCCATGAGGAAGTTGTCTGCTTGATGTCCCGATGTAAAAATGACTTGGAATGAAACAATTTCGACTCGATTTATCTGGAAACAGCTTCAGATTGAGACATTTTAAGAAACTAGGCGAGTGTCAGGCAGTAACTGCTGCTCTAGAGCAGCTACGATGCAAATAAAAGTAGGAAAATTAGAAAAAGGAAGGCAGGAAATTTCTGAGTGGTTATTGGGAAGGGAGAGACCAAGCTCTCAAATTCTTGGAGTGGATAATTCTAAGTTTATCAATTCTGCCTAAACAGAATTGTAAACTCACATTCTGTTTAAATTCAATAAAGAATTTAGTTTCCCATTTCAATTATGTACTAACCAGTTCCAACGCAATGGTAGAAGGAGAAGAGATTTTGATGATGTTAGTTTGAAAAGAAATGAAAAACAAATGTAACATTTGGTTTGGCTAAAAATTATAAGAAAAGAGATTTTGATTTGGGGGAAAGGAGAAGTAAAATGAAAAAGGAATGAGGAGAAGATATTTCCGCACACTCAAATTTGGGCGAAGTGATTATTTTCCTTAGGTCCTTTAGCTACAGTTTTTTCACACATTTGTAGGTAAATGATATCTATGCCTATGACATCAACTACCATATCTATACCTGTAACATGGGACCATAAAATAGGATCAGAAGCAAAATGTCCAGAAACATAAAATAGCTATCAGAGGCATTCGTATTAGCCTTGAATATAGGAGTTTCACATCTAAAATCAGAGGCAAAGTAGAAGAAGAAAATTGAGGCAAAGTATAAGAATATTAGCAGAGGCAAAACATAAGCACTTTACTAGAGGCAAAATAAAAGAACCTCACCAGAGGCAAGATACATGGGACCATAAAATAGGATCAGAAGCAAAATGCCCAGAAACGTAAAACAGCTAACAGAGGCAAAATGCCCAGAACGGAAAACATAATCAGAGAATAGGAATCAGAGGCATTCATATTTGCGTTGAATATAGGAGTTTCTTATCTAAACTATAATTCATTAAACCACAATTTCCTAGATTTTCTACATAATTTATTAATAACAATCAGCACGCAATCAACAATAACAGTAGGCATCAATAATAACAACATGCATGACATTTTTAAACGATCTCAAATGTAGATTTCACAACATTTATTTCATGCTAAATTCATAGTTTTCCCTCACCCTCAGATTTTGAGAAATCTAGAAATCAGTTTAAACTTTTTAAATTCGTTTTCAATCAGACCCAAAAACCCCATGCGACAGAGAAAACTGTTTAAAAGAAACTAGCATGAATTGCACTAAAGAAGAATAAGGTTCTGGTCCAAATCAGTTCTGAGCTCCCCTTTAAGTCGGGTCACCTGCTTCAGTTCGAGATTCTTCTTGCCTGGGCTGTTCTTTCCTTGCTTCACGGGTTTGGGTTGATTCTCAAAGATGGAGAGGTAGATTTTGACATGCAAAGCCCCCAAGCAGGTCTGAGGGTCTTTAGTGAGCTTTTACTTTGGGAAAATTTGGAAGAAAAGGAAAAATGGAAGATTTGGATAAGAGGTTGAACAGTAACAATGGGATCGTTCTTCAGACTTGGTTACGGGAAGGAGAAGGAAGAATACGGGAATGATGATTGAGAATTCCCAGAAAAGATTAAATGAGGGAAATATTTCCCTCCTTATTGCCCTTCGATATTTCTCATATTACCCATTTTTCAAATCAAATTTTAAGCCAAAATCTAATTTATTGGGTTTTTACAAAAACATCTGTTTCTTATTATAATTAAGATCTTTTTAAATATTAAAATGTTAAAGAAATTTTGTTTTTGAATAAATTCTAAATTTTTTTAGAACATTATTCAAATTAAAGATCTCTTCGAAAATTTACATCAGTTTGTCAAACAAAAGCAAATAAAAACAAATACTAACGGTAGGTAATTTCCCCAACAAAAAACTACTTGAATAAAGGGCAGAATCAATATAAATACAGACTAAGCTAAAGATATTAAGCATAACAAAAATGTTGTTCTTTAAGAAAATGAATTGTATTTTTTCTTTTTTTGAATTCTAATTTTTCTTGAATTTTTTTTATTATATATATATATATATGATATAATTTATCATATATTATTATTTAGGATCATTTTTATTTATTATACTTTTATATTCACAATTAAATATAAAAGAAATTTTGATTTATAAAGAAATATATATCTATATAGAATAGGTTCTAATATATAAGTATATAGTTATATTATATAATTTTTATCTAATTATATAATAATTTTTTAATTTTAAAATCGATAATAATGAAATTATTAAAAATTCAAATATTGTATTTATAGATATGAATATAAAAATAATAAGAAATAAAACCGGAAAAAAATGAATCAAATAAGATTGGACCCTCAACCATTTTTTGATTTGAACTTCTCCAGTTCAAAAGATTTTAATTATTAAATAAAATATCAAAGAATTCATATATTCATAGAATGTCTTAATTGAATTTTATGTAATGATCAATAAATTCAGTTTAATTTGATATCTATGCATATCAAATCCCTAGCAACAATTTATTCAATAGAATAAATTTTGAACTGGAATTGACGAACAAACTATAATAGTATTTATTAGTGTTGAATAGAAAATGGGGTGTGGCCAAGCGGTAAGACAACGGGTTTTGATCCTGTTATTCGGAAGTTCGAATCTGTGACACCCTAAACCCTAAATTAATTTTTATGCTTATTATTTTTAAAATTGTAATTCTTCAAGAAAATAAACTTCCAAATATTTTATAAGATAAAGAATATCATGCAATCATAAACATATCATATGAATCCAAAATTCTCATATTATTGTTCAAGAACTTGAAATCATGACAGTAGTCAACAAAATCCTTTCTAAAACATACGTATATAAGTTTACTGATAGTGATAAGTATAGTCCCAACCCGATGTCACTATCAGAGCAGAAATCCCCAATTTAATAAACGTTAACAATAACAACAACAAAAAAACTCGTCTGCGTCCATCGCAAACGCCAAACACAAACAACGAGGGGTGAGTATCGAAATTATGTAATAGTATAATATAAATGAGGAGAACACGCAAATAGTCAAATCATTACAAACATGAGAAACACCCAAGAACATTATATCAAGGTTAATCCAAATTAATCACAATAAATTAGTTACAAGGATGAAATGTTATGCATGTCTTATACTCTATACTTCTTCATCACTTGGTACCATTCTACTCTAAAGTTCTTGGTTAGGAGGCCTGATGCTATGCCACTACAAGAGTGGACGGACAATTCATGAATGGCCAAGTCCTCATAGATCACCTCAACTCAACCCGAGACACATATACGCGACGGTCGGGGTACTCTTGTTTTTGCACGGTAGTTCCTGGCCTTAGGGAATAACCCACTAATCCACTTAGGAATTCCCAACTAGATGTACCCCCTAGGTCTATCAGTCTTGCCTTACGGTTCAACTGTAGCCCTCCACGATCAGACTTATTCAGTTGTACTTCCCCGAATCACTAGGTTTGTCAGACCCTCCCTATATGATGACAAAATAATCCTCACTTCAAACTACAACATCTATCTCATACTTACTCGATTGCCACAACTCAATAATTTTCAACTCACAATATACACCAAAATTACATCATTATATATATATATATATATATATATATAATCAATCAATCACAATAAAATTCCAATTTTATCAATCACAGAATAAATCAAACAGGCGGTACATTCAAGTAATATCACAGTTTCAATTCCAGTAAATCAGAGCACTCAAGTACATATCATTCACACAATAACAATCAACACAAGATTTCATAAAATTAAACAATATACAGTCTTGATATAATTAAACTCACAACAATTCTATAGGTTACTAAAATACATTTTAGTCCTCACTATTACCATTTGTATATTATTAATTAATTATTATTACTCAATAGGGCTCGACCGTACGTAGTAAGCCCCGGGTGAATATATGGGAATTTCGGTATTCCCGTTCATCTCATATTATTTTATACTCATAAAATCGAACCTCTTCTCACCCCTTACCTCAATTGAAGAATTCGCCCAACGAATCTGACCTGCTAAATTGCCACGTCTTCGTCGATCCTTGTCTCTAATAGTTTGCAAAAATAAATAAATAAATCAACGAAATGCTACGACCAAATACAGACTAACTACTTGCTCTAATAGATATATAAATTATTTATTAATAATACATAAATAATTTATTTTCTATTTGTAATATAACCCAAAATATATTTAATATCATTAAAATATACGTATTAGTATACTAACCTAAAACAATTTCTAATTTTTAATCAAATTAAGACAAAATCACATATTTAAATAATTATGGCGTATATCCATAGTTTGGGTGTTAAAAATAGATAAGCAATACAACCACTAAATACGATTAAATTAGTTACTAAAAAAATAAATAATTTATCTAGTATTTTTAATATAACTCAAAAATATATTTAATACTATGTATACCTTTGATTATATTAGCATAAATAGATATTTTACTTTAAAGAAGACAGAATTATACATTGCTAAATAATATATTGTATGTATAATTTTGATATTACAAAAGTCTAACAATTTAAGTTTCAAACCATATTACAGATACCCCATATGTATTTATCAATAAAATTAATCAATAAAACTTGGTTAAGGATTAATTTACGCTCACTGTTTCTACGTCGATTTCAAAGAATCATAGGTTAATATCTCCTCATGGTAGTCGTCGATGGCTATGGCAGTAATGGAATGGTTTCATTATCTAAAATGGAGAACAAAATGGAATGTACCAGATTTTAAGCACGTGCAACCATCAAACCGGATACCAAAACAGGCTCGAAAAAAAACAGAAAGATAAACACAGCTTTTAATTAAGTTAATTGAAAGGAAGAAAAGGAAAAGTACCTGATGCTCGGTCAGGCGGCTTGTTCTAAGTCTAAAACTCTGCTTGTCTAAAATATATATTAGGGCTTACATATATATATATACTTATGTGGCAGCATATACATATTAGCCTACTGCATATATATATTATTTACCGCTAAGCATATGCATATACTTATGCTTGTATATATATATATATACGTGGCTTAGGTATAATAATATTATTAATATTATTATTATTTTAACCCATTCTAATTTAAATACATATATATATATATATCTATATACATAAATTTTTGTTTTTATTTATTTATTCTATTTTATATTGGTAAGTTAAATATAGTTAATATTTATGATTTAAATCGATTAATAAGGCAAACACACAAGACACATATGAAAAAATTATAACACATTTTAACACTCATATAATATTAGTAGTGTACTATTATACTATTAAAGAAAAATAATAAAGAAAAATTGGGGTGTTACAGAATCCATCCATCGCAGGTCATATCTATTCATGATATATAACTATTTGAATACAATTTGTATATATTATCCTCTTTTTTTATTCCTTCTACTTCTACCCCTCAATAAATGAAATATTGAGTTATTTGAAAGGTCTCAAAATGGAGGTATAGGGTGATGTATTGTTTATGTATAGCTATTCCAATGATCCGTTTATCGAATTGTTGCAATTGATGTTTCATCCCGAAGCAAGCGAGGGCAAAGATTTTCAAAAATTGGGTTTTTCTGATCCAATAAAAAATGAAACCTATTTCTATATTTTTGTTATTGTTAATTTCCTTGAACAAGGCGCTAAACCGACATGAACAAGTTATGATATTTAAAAAAAATAAGGAGGATGTTTTTCTGGAACGTTACTCTAATCAACAAATGAAATTTAATTAATGAAGATTTAGAGGGTGTAGATAACTTCTATAATAGATTTATAGAATTCTTTTCTCTTTTATCCCCGCTCTCTTGTTGTATTTATACCTAATTTTCGGTTTCCATGTTATTAACATGGAATGCTGATCTTATAAGCACAAAATTATATTCTAATTTTTATATTTCAAATAAATTTTATTTAATATAAAAATATTAATTTAAATATTCTTGTTTTGAATACCCACTTGCTCGTTATTTTTATTAGTTAGAAATTCTAGTGATTGGATTTCTATAATTTTAATATTAAATATAATTTTTTTTGTTATTCAAAAAATGAATAATATGAAAATTTTAATATTTTTCATATTCATCTATTGTATTTTTCGTCGAATGACAATTCAATGCTATTTAATAGGACGTTAGAATACAGGTGTGATTTAAGTAAATCAATAGATAGTTTTGATTCTATTAATAATACTATTCATACTTGCAAAAATAATAGTGAAAATGATAGTTACACTCATGTTGATTGTTTAATAGATGTCAGCAACATACATAATTTCCTATCTAATAAAACCATTTTAGTTAGGGATAGTAACATTAATAGTTATTCCATATTTTTTGCAATTGAAAATCAAATTTTGGAGATTGACTATGATACTCAATTTAATTAGAAAAATAACATTAATAGTAGCATTGAGAATTATCTTCGTTCTCAAATCGGTATTGATAGTTACATTTTAGATAATAGTGTCATATATGATGACAATGACGTTTATAGTTACATTTGTGGTAAGGTCGGAAATAGTAGTCAAAGCAACACCACTAATATAATAACTATTACAAATGATAGTGATTTTACTAAAAAAAAAGTTATAATGATATTGATGATACTAAAAAATATAAACATTTGTGGATTGAATGCGGAAATTGTTATGGATCAAATTATAAGAAAAATTTGAAATCAAAAATGAATATTTGTCCAGTTCACATAAAATCGAACTTTCGATTGATCTATGTACTTAGAACCCTATAGATGAAGACATGGTATCTCTCAATCCCATTGAATTTCATTTGGAGGAGGAACCTTATAAAATTCGTCTTGATTCTTATAAAAAAAAAGGACAGGATTATTGGAGGATGTTCAAACAGGCACACGTCAAATAAATAGTATTCCTGTAGCAATTGGTATTATGGATTTTCAGTTTATGGATGTAGTATGGGATCCGTAGTGAGTGAGAAAATCACTCGGTTGATCGAATATGCTACCAATCAACTTTTACCCCTTATTATAGTATGTGCTTCTAGAGGTGGGCGTATGCAAGAAGGAAGTTTGAGCTTAACACAAATGGCTAAAATTTCATCTGCTTTATATAATTATCAAATCAATCAAAAATTATTCTCCTACAACAGGTGGGGTCACAACTAGTTTTGGTATGTTGGGGGATATCATAATTTACGGGTAAAAGGGTAATTTAACAAACGTTGAATAAGGAATTTTCCAAAGATTCACAATCGGCTGAATTTTTATTCCAAAAGACTTATTTGATTCAATCGATCTGTTAAAGAGGTTTTAGGTGAGTTATTTCAGTTTCACGGTTTCTTTCCTTTGACTAAAAATGGAAATTAATGCATAATCTAATTTTTTATTTTAGTTTTTCAATTGTGAACTTAAAACAATATAAATTATTTTGATACAAAAATGAAATTAGAACACACAAGAGTAAAGTAATAAGATAATAATAGAAACCTACTAAGAATAATAAAAAGATATATTTTCATAGACTTTTTTATTGTAGAAATTTAGAGTTAAATGTATATAGTTATTTCGCTCTAAATTCTTTATCTTTAATAAAATATTTATTATTTTTATATTTTTTACTTTTGATTCTTAATAAATCTTATTAAGTTTTTTCTTTTATTATGGATTTACTATATTCTATACTTATTATGTATACTCCATTTATACAGTATAAAATAGATATGAATATTTATTATTAAATATTCATATCTATTGGTTTAGTTGTACGTATTATAATTTTTAAAATAGAGTTAGTATAAGTCTATATGAATTATAGTGATTAAATACTATCTTTATTACAATATAATAATAATAATAATTCAAATATTAATCTAAGAATCAACAAAAAATAAAAGGTAGAAATTTAAAATTGACGTATCCTATTTTATGATAAACTTACCTTCCTTTTTTGTTCCTTTAGTCGGCCTTGTTTTTCCGCAGTTGCAATGGCCTCTTTATTTCTTTATAATAATAAAAAAAAACAAGATTTTTTAGATACAGGTAGTAGTAACAAGTCTCATATATGTTTTTTAAAAGTTCAATTTATTTGCACAGGTACAAATTTAAAATTGAGGTACCCATTTTATGATGAACGCTTATGTGTTTTTAGTGAGCCTTGTATTAATTGTAATGTCTGCTTTATTTGTTTATGTTCGAAAATTCATTTCGGGGGTCAGAAAGACACGTTTGTCTCTCACAAGACGCATGGCTTGACATTGTAATAGGTCCCGAAAACCAATCAATTTCTTCTAGGCTTCTTTCACTCTTTTAGGTTTATTAGGAGTGTTATATATTTCAGTTTTCAGTTGTTATGATAGGCATTTTTTTCTCTTTCATTTCGTCGAAATTCGTAGTTCCTTTTTTGCCACAAAGGGTCGCACTTACTTTCTATAAAATCGCGGGTCTCTTTCTAAGTTTTCATTGGTGGCTTCTCATTTTTTGGAATGTGGGTAGTGGTTATAATTTTTTTGATAAAAAAAAAATAAAATGGTGTGTTTTTTCGTTATAGATTTCTTGGAACATATCGTCGTATATTTTTCTCCAAGTTCATATGGAAGATATTCAGTCCCTCATACTACAAGCTAATCCAAACCCAGAACCTAGTAGCGGTCTCCTTTATATGCAAACTAGAGAAGAGGGGACCATTCCATTGACTCCTGCTGTTGATGATTATTATGATAGGACTCCACGCAATGTTCTACAAAAAGCTTGGACTTGTCCAGATTCTTGAGTGTACCAATGGAAATAGTTCCATATTCTTGAGTCTACTAATGCAAATAGTTGTATCAATAAATGCTTTATTCGAAATTTTTACTTTTGAAACAATATTTTTCTTCTTCATTCAAATTGATAGTGGATTATTTTGTTTTATTATTTGATTTCTATATTTTTTTTTCAAATTAAAGTAAAAAACAAATTTCGGAATTACAAATAAAAAAAAGCGAGAATAGATTATCAATTTATATGAGTAAATTATAAAATGATATTATATAGCTAAGCTGTATTACTTACAACAGAACTTATGCTTGATAGAAAGATTATTATTACATATAGTTAATAAATGAGATGAAACTGAGTCCATTCAAGATGAAAAATGGAAAAAAAGAAAGCATTTATTTCCCTTCTATGTCTTACATCTATAGTCTCTTTGCCTTGCTGCATCTCTTTTACATTTAAGAATAGTATGAAATCTTGAATTACTAATTGGTAGAATACGAAACAATCCGAAATTTTCATGAATATCATTTAAGAAAAAAGTATTTTAAAGAAATTCATAGAGTTCGAGGAACTCTTTCTCTTGAAACGAACTCCGATATCATATGAGGGCAAAACCCAATTTCCACAATAATGTAAAGGGTCACCAACCGAAATTAACAGTTAACATATAACAATTATATCATAAAGACAACAGTAAACACTTAGCAATTACGGCATGATAACCAACAATAACAGAGCACATATATACATATATCATATCATAACAAACATGACCCGCATGCCAAGTACCCTAATGCATGCTTATATGTCAATGCACATGATTCTGGAATTTCCAAACCCTCCTCTAGCATTTCATCCAAGAGAAAGAGTTCCTCCAACTCTATGAATTTCTTTAAAATACTTTTTTCTTGAATGATATTCATGAAAATTTCGGATTGTTTCATATTCCACCAATTAGTAATTCAAGATTTCATACTATTCTTAAATGTAAAAGAGACGCATCAAGGCAAAAAGACTATAGATGTAAGACATAGAAGGGGAATAAATGCTTTCTTTTTTTTCCATTTTTCATCTTGAATAAACTCAGTTTCATCTCATTTATTAACTATATGTAATAATAATCTTTCTATCAAGCATAAGTTCTTTTGTAAGTAATACAACTTAGCTATATAATATCATTTTATAATTTACTCATATAAATTGATAATCTATTCTCTCTTTTTTTATTTGTAATTCCCAAATTCGTTTTTTACTTTAATTTGAAAAAAAATATAGAAATCAAATAATAAAACAAAATAATCCACCGTCAATTTGAATGAAGAAGAAAAATATTGTTTCAAAAGTAAAAATTTCGAAGAAAGCATTTATTGATACAACTATTTGCATTGGTAGACTCAAGAATATGGAATTATTTCCATTGGTTCACTCAAGAATCTGGACAAGTCCCAAACTTTTTGTAGAACATTGCGTGGAGTCCTATCATAATAATCATCAACAGCAAGAGTCAATGGAATGGTCCCCTGTTCTCTAGTTTGCATATAAAGGACACCGCTACTAGGTTCTGGGTTTGGATTAGCTTGTAGTATGAGGGACTGAATATCTTCCATACGAACATGGAGAAAAATATGATGATATTGAAGGTGCAAACACGAGAAGGGGGGTTGAATTGTGTTTGTAATACTTGAATTCTTTTTCTGTTTTTGATGATTATTTAAAATCTGATATATAAACAAGCAGAATTAGCAGCGGATAAAGTAAAATAATCAACACAAAGATTTATCCTGGTTCACCATTAACTAGGTTACATCCAGTCCCTTCACCTTGAAGGATTTTTCCACTAATTCAAGACCTCTGAATTACAACAGCACTACTGACCCTCCAAGTCAGTCTTCCCAAACAGTCTAACAATCCTAGTCTTTTGAGGAACACAACACCTTGACTTCACAAGTCAAGTCTTCTCCTACCAATCTGACAATCCCAGATTGCAGAAGGGATTTCAACACCTTAAATCTAATTGCTAAGTCACCTGCTAATTCTTTTGACTCTTCAGATTGTAGACTCTACTTCAACAATATGGATCTGACACAAGGGAACGAAAAACAAGAGTACTTGCTTCTGAAAAGCTGATACTCACAATTAACCTCACTGAAAACTCGAGTGTTTGCCTCTGGAAGTTTATGACTCTTTTATGATTTTCGATTACTAAGTCTTCTGCCTTGAGCCTCCTTTTATAGATGAAAAATAGGGTTTCTTCCATGATCAAATTCGAGCTGTATCTGTCCAGATTATCTTGCAAAAATAACTTGGCCAATCGGGTTTGAGCTTTATGCTTGATCCGAACCTTTTTGCTTCAGATTTGTTCTGAAAATAACTTTGGCCAATCCTGTTCTTGTTTCATTCTGGACCGTATCTTTCTTCCCTCCAATTGCTTTTAAATTCCCTCCAAGACTTCAATTTATTTTTGTATCTAATCCCCTTAATACTTTGATCAAATTTCTATCAAAATTTAATCAAGTCTTTTTCGAATTTTAATCAAGTCTTCACTGATTTTCATCATGATTAAAATATGGACCGTATGATCCTCTGATCTCGACCAACTCTAGACTATGTAATCTGATCTGCGCCAATTCTGTGATCCTCTGATCTCGGCCAACATGGGATCATGATACTTTAATCTGGACCATTGATCTTTTTAATTTGAACATTTACCTTCTGATCTGGACCAAGTCTGGACTGAGTCTGGATTGAATCTGAATTAAATCTGGACTTATGATATTTTAATCTGGACCATTGATCTTTTAATCTGGACATTTATCCTCTGATCTGGATCAAGTCTGGATTAAATCTGGATCAAGTCTGAACTAAGTCTGGATTAAATCTGGACTAAGTCTTATGTTCTGAACAATCAAATCTTCTGATCTGGACTGAGTTTTATGTTCTAGACCATGCTATCTTTTGGTCTGGACCAAGTTTGGATTAAGTCTGGATTAAATCTTATATTCACGACTAAGCTATCTTCTGGTCAGAATTAAGTCTGGACCAAGTTTGACTTATGTTTCCTTCTGGTCTGGACCAAGTCTCCCTATGACAAGCTTCCTTCTGGTATGGACCATGTCTCCTTTTGGACTCTGCTTCCTTCTGATCTGGACCAAGAAAGATATCCTCTGATGATGTTATTTGTCCTTTGATGTTTTGCCTTTGATGACATCCTCTGATATCTTCTGGAGGTGTATCCTCTGGTGTCATTATCTTCTGCTTCTGATTTTATCTTCTGGTGACGTCATCTTCTGCCTCTGGTGACGTCATCTTCTGGTGGCATTTTTCATTATTATTCTAAGTCAAAAATAAGATTACATAAAAGTACTTTTGTAAACATCAAAATTCTAAGTATAGAACCAACTTGGTTCCAACAATCTCCCTTTTTTTGATGATGACAAAACCTTGTATTTTTGTTAGGCTCGCCCTCAGATCAAGCTTCTCCCCCTAAGTCTAATGCCCCATACTTTTCCTCTCCTTTTCAACTCCTTCTTTTATCACTCTTTCTTTTCTTCTTATCACTTCTCATTTTCAACTCCTTCTTTATTTCACTCTTTCTTTCTCACACTCCTTGTTACCTCTCGTTTTCAACTCCTTTATTTCACTTTTTCTTTTCTCTCTTCTTTTCTCCTCTCCTTTTCATCTTTTTCTCATTTTCTTTCTTAGTTTCTCTCCCCCTTTTTGTTATCAGCCAAAAAGAGGTTTTTTTTTACAGAGTACAAAAAAAAAATGAATAACAGAAAATAAAAGACAAAAAAAATAAAAATTTAAAAAATACTTCTATAAAAAGACTACTTGATCTAGTCAGATATGGATATTATGTTGAGATGCTTCTTGATGAACTCAAATCGATCTTCAGGCAATGGTTTGGTGAAGATATCTGCCTATTGATGATCTGTGTCTACAAACTAGATGCTTATTGTTCCCTTTTGAACATGGTCTCTGATAAAGTGATGCTTGATTTCAATGTGCTTCGCTCTAGAGTGTAGGATAAGGTTCTTGGTTAGGTTTATGGCTGAAGTATTGTCACAGAACAAAGGGATGTTGGTTTCAAAGATGTTGTAGTCTTCCAACTGATGTTTCATCCAGATTAACTGTGAACTGCATCCTGCTACTGATATGTATTCAGCTTCTGCTGTTGACATGACAATGGTGCTTTGTCTCTTGCTTGACCAAGAAATCAGATTATCACCCAGAAACGTACAGTTGCCACTTGTGCTTTTTCTCTCTAATTTGTATCCAACATAATCAGAATCACAAAAACCACTTAGTTTGTAAGATGGGGTTTTCTTGTAGAGCAAGGTAAGATGTGTAGTTCCTTTAAGGTATCTAAGGATTCTTTTGACAGCAGTTAAGTGGGATTCCCTGGGGTCAGCTTGAAAACGAGCACAGACATAAATACTAAACAAAATGTCAGGTCTAGAAGCAGTTAGGTAAAGAAGGGATCCAATCATATCTCTATATGCTTTCGTGTCTACCTTTTGGCCGGATTCATCTTTTTCAAGTGAGCAGGTGGGGTGCATGGGGTGGCCATAGGCTTACAATCACTCATCTTGATATTTTTGAGACATTCTTTAGTGTACTTAGATTGGTGAATGACTGTACCTGTTTTGCCTTGCTGAATCTGAATTCCTAGGAAGAACTTAAGTTCTCCCATCATGCTCATCTGAAACTCTTGCTGCATCAAATTCGAAAAATCTTGGCAGAGAGTGCCATTAGTGGATCCAAAAATAATATCATCAACATAAACTTGAATTATCAGAATATCATCTTTAATGGATTTTCTAAACAAAGTGTTATCTATTTGGCCTTTATCAAACTGATTTTTAAGTAAGAAATTGCTAAGTCTGTCATACCATGCCCTAGGTGCTTGTTTTAAACCATATAAAGATTTTTTAAGTTTAAAAACATGGTTTGGAAAATCAGAACTTTCAAAACCTGGGGGTTGTTTGACATAAACTTCCTCACTTGTATAACCATTTAAGAAAGCACTTTTGACATCCATTTGATACAAAGTAATATCATGATTTGCAGCAAAAGAGAGTAGGATACGAATTGCTTCTAACCTGGCCACTGGAGCAAAAGTCTCAGTGTAATCAATGCCTTCTTACTGACTGTATCCTTGTGCCACAAGCCTAGCTTTATTCCTGACTACTTCACCTTTTTCATTGAGTTTGTTCCTGAACACCCACTTGGTTCCAATGATATTTTTGTGTGGTCTAGACACCAGATCCCAAACATCATTCCTTTCAAACTCATTCAGCTCTGCTTGCATTGCAAGAATCCATCCTTCTTCTGCCAGTGCTTCATCAGCAGTAGTTGGTTCAATGGTATAAAGTAAACTAAACAGACTTGTTTCTTTAAGTGATGATCTGGTTTTCAATCGTACAACTGCGCTTCCAATAATCAGTGTTTCTGGATGTGAAGACTTGTACTTCCACCCATTCTTTCCTTTTGACTTGTCTTCAAGTTCAGCATTATCTTCGAATTTGCTTTCATCCTTTTCTTTCTCTGGTTCTGTTGTTTGATCTGCTCCTGCTTCCTATGCTTCTGGTAAACCTGCAATTTCCTCATCTTGCTATGACTTTTCAGAGTCAAGCTGTTTGTCATCAAACTTAATGTGTATGGACTCCTCCACAGTGTTAGTTTCTTTATTAAACACTCTATAAGCTTTTGATCTCTCAGAGTAACCAATGAAGGTACACTTTTGAGATCTGGAATCAAATTTTGCAAGATTATCGTTAGTGTTTAACATATAACAAATGCAGCCAAACTGTTTGAAATAGGAAATATTAGGTTTCTTACTTTTCCGGAGTTCATATGGAGTTTTGTTTAGAATAGACCTGATGTAAACTCTATTCTGGATGTAGCATGCAGTGTTGACAGCTTCTGCCCATAGGTAGGTAGCAACATTCATGTCATTCAACATGGTTCTGGCCATCTCCTGCAGTGACCTGTTCTTCCTTTCAACAACTACATTCTGTTGAGGTGTTCTGGGGGATGAGAAGTTGTGGAGATACCATTCTCATCACAAAATTCTTCAAAGTACATGTTCTCAAACTCACCTCCATGATCACTTCTAATAGTTATGATTTTAAAACCTTTTTCATTCATAACTTGCTTGCAATAAATACCTTATGGGATTCATCTTTGTTTCTCAGAAACTTTACCCAAGTCCACCTTAAGTAATCATCAACTATGACAAACCCATACTTCTTACCACTAAGGGATGCAGTTTGAATAGGACCAAACAGATCTAAATGAAGCAGTTCAAGAGGTTGTGAAGTAGAAATTCAGTTTTTAGGTTTAAAAGAGTTTTTGGTCTGTTTACCTTTTTGACATGCTTCACACAGAATTTCAGATTTGGTACTTAGTTTGGGGAGACCTCGCACTAGCTGAAGTTTACTGAACTCAGAAACTAGCCTAGGGTTTGCATGGCCTGACCTTTTGTGCCAAATTAGATTTTCCTACCTAACAGATAAAAGACACTTAACTTTCTACTTAACTAGACTAAATAGATCTATCTTATAAACATTATTCTGCCTAACACCAATGAACAAAACAGATCCATCTTTTTGACTAACAGCCTTGCAGGTTTTCTGATTAAACACAACATCATACTTGCAGTCACTTAGCTACTAATCCTTAACAGATTGTGATTCAGACCTTTAACTAATAAAATTTTTTTAATAGATAAGGAAGAAGAACTGTTACCAACTGTGCCTGTACCAATGATCTGACCTTTCTAGTTTCCTCCAAAGGAAACCTTGCCTCCTTTCTTCAGAGTCAGCTTCTGGAACATTGATATGTCTCCAATCATATGCTTGGAGCATCCACTGTCCAGATATCATGCTTTGTGTTGTAGATCAGACCTTTCTTCTTCTGATACTTCACCGTTAGAGTCAGAGTCAGACTCAGTGCTGTAATCAGATTCTGTACGAGCCTTTAGAGCTAGTTCTGTTTCTGGCTTGTTCAGAATGGTTGAACTGTTCCCTTGATTCTGCTTCGGCTGATACACCATGTTCCTCTGGTGATTCTGGAACTTATGGTGATTCTGGTAATTCTGCTTCTTCGGGTAATACTAAAGCTGATATGTGTAATTCTGCTACTTGTGGCTGAACCTCTGATTCTGATACTGATACTGGTTCAGGTTCTGGTTCTGGTTCGGGTTCTGGTTCTGGTTCTGATTCTGGTGTAATTTGTACTTACTAGACCTTCTTTCATCAAACTCATTTTGCTTCTGTCTGGTGGAAATTGGAACATACACCTTTTTCTGTTTGTGCATTGCCAACATCCATTGACCAGGCACCATGATTGGTGTTTCCTTCTGGTTGCTCAGAATATCTGCAACATAAACAATTTTGTTCTTTGGTACCCAAAACTGGTTGGGTCCAGGTTTTTTAAACTTAACAGGTCTCTTGTCTTTCCCAGATTTTATCATAGGACAAGACAATTTAGAATGACCCTTTTTAGCACAAATAATACACAGAACATTAGAATTAGCAGATTTAATTTCAGCAACAGATTCAGTAAAACCTATTCCTCTCTTACCATTGTTACTGATTCCATAAATCGTGGAAGCATACTTACTTCTTTCCATACCATTTGTAATAAGTTTTTGAAAAGCTTGTTCATGCATATCAGATTCACAAACAGTATTGGAAGTAGAGCAAATATTACTTTTGAGAGTTAGATTTTCATAATTGAGTTTGGCAACTTTAGTTTTAAAATTAGTGTTTTCAGTTGCAAACTTAGCATTCTGATTCTTTAAAATTTGTACTTCTTTGGTTTGAATTTTCAGTTTTTAGTTTTAAAGACATCTTGTTGTTGACATTTAGAAAGTCTTTAAGAGCAGTAATTAATTCAGATTTAGTAAGATCAGAGAATAGCTCTTTGTTTTCATCTTCTGAATCAGTTCCAGAGTATGTGCTGGATCCAGAACTTGAGTTGGTATGTGCCATCAGAGCCAATACTGCTTCCTCTGATGTGCTTCCAGACTTGCCAGAATGAATGATTTGTCCATTCTTCTTACCTTCTGCTTTTCTTCTAGAGCTAGTACCTTTATGGAGTCCAGAGGCAAACTTGATGTGAGCCATCATAGCTGTTTCTGCCTCTTCATCATCAGATGATTCCTCTTCCGAGTCAGATGCATCCCATGCTGCCTTCGGACCCTTCTTCTTGAATCTGGATCCTTTCTTGTGATGCTTTCCTTTCTCCATGTTTGGACATTCTGACTTGATATGTCTAGGTTCATTGCATCCATAGCAGATGATGCTTTTCATGTAAGCTTCTTCTTTTCCTCTGTTGGAGTATTTTCCATTTTTCCTGGGAGCTTTCTTCTTTCTGTTTTGCCACATTTTTGTAATCTGCTTAGTTATGTAAGCAAGATCATCATCTTCACAATCATTATCCTCTGTTTCTGATACAACCTTTGCAGCTTTCTTCTGTTTTGACTTAAGGGCTAAAGTCTTCTTCTTCATTGGTTCATCTGCATCCAGCTCTATTTCATGAGACCTGAGGGAGCTGATCAGATCTTCAAGCCTCAAGGTATTCAGATCTCTGGCTTCCTGTACTGTAGTAACCTTTGGTCTACATTTGGCTGGTAAGCTTCTGAGGATCTTCTTTACATGATCTGCAATGGTGTAGCTTTTCTTTAATACTTTTAAACCTGATATCAGAATCTGGAATCTGCAGAACATTGCTTCAATGTCTTCATCCTCTTCCATCTTGAACAGCTCATATTGTTTGACCAATATGTTTGCCTTTGCTTCTTGAACCTGTTGACTTCCATCATAGGTCAGAACTAGACTGTCATAGATGTTTTTTGTTGTTTCCTTGTTGGTGCATCTGTCAAATTCTTTAAATGTGATAGCATTGATTATGATGGTTCTGGACTTGTGATGCAGCTTGTATAACTTCCTCTGGTTGGGATTCATATATGCTACATCCAGTTCTTGACCAGTTTCATCTCCTGGTATAGTGGGTGCTGTAACACTCCGAGTTTAAAACACAGCGCGAGTACTTAACTAAAATGAGTTTAAAACACACCGAAAGATATCCTCTGATGATGTTATTTGTCCTTTGATGTTTTGCCTTTGATGACATCCTCTGATATCTTCTGGAGGTGTATCCTCTGGTGTCATTCTCTGATTTTATCCTCTAATCTCCTCATCTTCTGCTTCTGATTTTATCTTCTGGTGACATCATCTTCTGCCTCTGGTGACGTCATCTTCTGGTGGCATTTTTCATTATTATTCTAAGTCAAAATTAAGATTACATAAAAGTACTTTTGTAAACATCAAAATTCTAAGTATAGAACCAACTTGGTTCCAACAAATATGTTCCAAGAAATTTGTAACGAAAAAACACACCATTTTATTATTTTTATCAAAAAAATTATAACCACTACCCACATTCCAAAAAATGAGAAGCCACCAATGAAAACTTAGAAAGAGACCCGTGATTCCATTGAAAGTAAGTGCGACCCCTTTTGACAAAAAAGGAACTACGAATTCAGACGAAATGAAAGAGAAAAAAATGCCTACCATAACAACTGAAAACTGAAATATATAACACTCCTAATAAACCTAAAAGAGTGAAAGAAGCCTAGAATAAATTGATTGGTTTTCGGGACCTGTTACAATGTCAAGCTATGCGTCTTGTGAGAGACAAACATGTTTTTCTAACCATCCAAATGAATTTTCGAACATAAACAAATAAAGTCGACATTACAATTAATACAAGGCCCACTAAAAACACATAAACGTTCATCATAAAATGGGTACCTCAATTTTAAGATTGTATTGTGCAAATAAATTGCACTCTTAAAAAACATATATGAGACTTGTTACTATTGCCTGTATCTAAACAATCTTGTTTTTTTTTTTATTATTATAAAGAAATAAAGAGGCCATTGCAACTGCCGAAAAAACAAGGCCGACTAAAGGAACAAAAAAGGAAGGTAAGTTTATCATAAAATAGGATACGTCAATTTGAAATTTCTACCTTTTATTTTTTGTTGATTCTTATGTTAATATTTGGATTATTATTATTATTATATTGTAATAAAGATAGTATTTAATCACTAGAATTCATATAGACTTATACTAACTCTATTTTAAAAATTATACTACGAACAACTAAATGAATAGATATGAATATTTAATAATAAATATTCATATCTATTTTAAATTGTATAAATGGAGTATACATAATAAGTATAGAATATAGTAAATCCATAATAAAAGAAAAAACTTAATAAGATTTATTAAGAATCAAAAGTCAAAAATATAAAAATAATAAATATTTTATTAAAGATAAAGAATTTAGAGCGAAATAACTATATACATTTAACTCTTAAAGTCTATGAAAATATATCTTTTTATTATTCTTAGTAGTTTTCTATTATTATCTTATTACTTTACTCTTGTGTGTTCTAATTTCATTTTTGTATCAAAATAATTTATACTGTTTTAAGTTCACAATTGAAAAACTAAAATAAAAAATTAGATTATGCATTAATTTCCATTTTTAGTCAAAGGAAAGAAACCGTGAAACTGAAATAACTCACCTAAAACTTCTTTAACAGATCGATTGAATCAAATAAGTCTTTTGGAGTAAAAATTCAGCCGATTGTCAATCTTTGGAAACTTCCTTATTCAACGTTTGTTAAATTACCCTTTTACCCGTAAATAATGATATCCCCCAACATACCAAAACTAGTTGTGACCCCACCTGTTGTATGAGATGTAAGTATGGCTACATAGAATAATTTTTGATTGATCTGATAATTATATAAAGCAGATGAAATTTTAGCCATTTGCGTTAAGCTCAAACTTCCTTCTTGCATAGGCCCACCTCTAGAAGCACATACTATAATAAGGGGTAAAAGTTGATTGGTAGCATATTCGATCAACCGAGTGATTTTCTCACTCACTACGGATCCCATACTACACCCATAAACTGAAAATCCATAATACCAATTGCTACAGGAATACTATTTATTTGACGTGTGCCTGTTTGAACATCCTCCAATAATCCTGTCCTTTTTCTTATAAGAATCAAGACGAATTTTTAAAGGTTCCTCCTCCAAATGAAATTCAATGGGATCGAGAGATACCATGTCTTCATCTATAGGGTTCTAAGTACATAGATCAATCGAAAGTTCGATTTTATGTGAACTGGACAAATATTCATTTTTGATTTCAAAATTTTCTTATAATTTGATCCATAACAATTTCCGCATTCAATCCACAAATGTTTATATTTTTTAGTATCATCGATATCATTATAACTTTTTTTTTAGTAAAATCACTATCATTTGTAATAGTTATTATATTAGTGGTGTTGCTTTGACTGCTATTTCCGACCTTACCACAAATGTAACTATAAACGTCATTGTCATCATATATGACACTATTATCTAAAATGTAACTATCAATACCGATTTGAGAACGAAGATAATTCTCAATGCTACTATTAATGTTATTTTTCTAATTAAATTGAGTATCATAGTCAATCTCCAAAATTTGATTTTCAATTGCAAAAAATATGGAATAACTATTAATGTTACTATCCCTAACTAAAATGGTTTTATTAGATAGGAAATTATGTATGTTGCTGACATCTATTAAACAATCAACTTGAGTGTAACTATCATTTTCACTATTATTTTTGCAAGTATGAATAGTATTATTAATAGAATCAAAACTATCTATTGATTTACTTAAATCACACCTGTATTCTAACGTCCTATTAAATAGCATTGAATTGTCATTCGACGAAAAATACAATAGATGAATATGAAAAATATTAAAATTTTCATATTATTCATTTTTTGAAAAACAAAAAAAATTATATTTAATATTAAAATTATAGAAATCCAATCACTAGAATTTCTAACTAATAAAAATAACGAGCAAGTGGGTATTCAAAACAAAAATATTTAAATTAATATTTTTATATTAAATAAAATTTATTTGAAATATAAAAATTAGAATATAATTTTGTGCTTATAAGATCAGCATTCCATGTTAATAACATGGAAACCGAAAATTAGGTATAAATACAACAAGAGAGCGGGGATAAAAGAGAAAAGAATTCTATAAATCTATTATAGAAATTATTTACACCCTCTAAATCTTCATTAATTAACTTTCATTTGTTGATTAGAGTAACGTTCCATAAAAACATCCTCCTTATTTTTTTTAAATATCATAACTTGTTCATGTCGGTTGAGCGCCTTGTTCATGGAAATTAACAATAACAGAAAATATAGAAATAGGTTTCATTTTTTATTGGATCAGAAAAACCCAATTTCTGAAAATCTTTGCCCTCGCTTGCTTCGGGATCAAACATCAATTGCAACAATTCGATAAACGGATAATTGGAATAGCTATACATAAACAATACATCACCCTATACCTCCATTTTGAGACCTTTCAAATAACTCAATATTTCATTTACTGAGGAGTAGAAGTAGAAGGAATAAAAAAAGAGGATAACATATACAAATTGTATTCAAATAGTTATATATCATGAATAGACATGACCTGCGATGGATGGATTCGAACTTCCGAATAATGGGATCAAAACCCTTGTCTTACCGCTTGGCCACACCCCATTTTCTATTCAACACTAATAAATACTATTATAGGTTGTTCGTCAATTCCAGTTCAAAATTTATTCTATTGAATAAATTGTTGCTAGGGATTTGATATGCATAGATATCAAATTAAACTGAATTTATTGATCATTACATAAAATTCAATTAAGATATTCTATGAATATATGAATTATTTGATTTTTTATTTAATAATTAAAATCTTTTAAACAGGAGAAGTTCAAATCAAAAAATGGTTGAGGGTCCAATCTTATTTGATTCATTTTTTCCGGTTTTATTACTTATTATTTTTATATTCATATCTATAAATACAATATTTGAATTTTTAATAATTTCATTATTATCGATTTTAAAATTAAAAAATTATTATATAATTAGATAAAAATTATATAATATAACTATATACTTATATATTAGAACCTATTCTATATAGATATATATTTCTTTATAAATCAAAATTTCTTTTATATTTAATTGTGAATATAAAAGTATAATAAATAAAAATGATCCTAAATAATAATATATGATAAATTATACTATATATATATAATAAAAAAAATTCAAGAAAAATTAGAATTCAAAAAAAGAAAAAATACAATTCATTTTCTTAAAGAACAACATTTTTGTTATGCTTAATATCTTTAGCTCAGTCTGTATTTATATTGACTCTGCCCTTTATTCAAGTAGTTTTTTGTTGGGGAAATTACCTACCGTTAGTATTTGTTTTTATTTGCTTTTGTTTGACAAACTGATGTAAATTTTCGAAGAGATCTTTAATTTGAATAATGTTCTAAAAAAATTTAGAATTTATTAAAAACAAAAATTCTAACATTTTAATATTTAAAAAGATCTTAATTATAATAAGAAACAGATGTTTTTATAAAAACCTAATAAATTAGATTTTGACTTAAAATTTGATTTGAAAAATGGGTAATATGAGAAATATCGAAGGGCAATAAGGAGGGAAATATTTCCCTCATTTAATCTTTTCTGGGAATTCTCAATCATCATTCCCTTATTCTTCCTTCTCCTTCCCGTAACCAAGTCTGAAGAACGATCCCATTGTTACTATTCAACCTCTCATCCAAATCTTCCATTTTTCCTTTTCTTCCAAATTTTCCAAAAGTAAAAGCTCACTAAATACCCTCAGACCTGCTTGGGTGCTTTGCATGTCAAAATCTACCTCTCCATCTTTGAGAATCAACCCAAACCCGTGAAGCAAGGAAAGAACAACCCAGGCAAGAAGAATCTCGAACTGAAGCAGGTGACCCGACTTAAAGAGGAGCTCAGAACTGAATTGGACCAGAACCTTATTCTTCTTTAGTGCAATTCATGCTAGTTTCTTTTAAACAATTTTCTCTGTCGCATGGGGTTTTTGGGTCTGATTGAAAACGAATTTAAAAAGTTTAAACTGATTTCTAGATTTCTCAAAATCTGAGGGTGAGGGAAAACTATGAATTTAGCATGAAATAAATGTTGTGAAATCTACATTTGAGATCGTTTAAAAATGTCATGCATGTTGTTATTATTGATGCCTACTGTTATTGTTGATTGCGTGCTGATTGTTATTAATAAATTATGTAGAAAATCTAGGAAATTGTGGTTTAATGAATTATAGTTTAGATAAGAAACTCCTATATTCAACGCAAATATGAATGCCTCTGATTCCTATTCTCTGATTATGTTTTCCGTTCTGGGCATTTTGCCTCTGTTAGCTGTTTTACGTTTCTGGGCATTTTGCTTCTGATCCTATTTTATGGTCCCATGTATCTTGCCTCTGGTGAGGTTCTTTTATTTTGCCTCTAGTAAAGTGCTTATGTTTTGCCTCTGCTAATATTCTTATACTTTGCCTCAATTTTCTTCTTCTACTTTGCCTCTGATTTTAGATGTGAAACTCTTATATTCAAGGCTAATATGAACTTTGGATTAATATGACTTGTCCATGATTAAGTGCTACTTTTGCCTTTAAGAAACCGTTCAAAAGTTTTATTTATTTATTTATATTCTATTATTTTTAAATTAAAATTTGAAAGAAAAAAAAATTAAATAAATTTGGGATTTAGGGTATCACATTAATGGTATCAGAGCAGGTCTGTCCAATCAGACCGTAGGTGTGTTATGTGTTCACTATGTTGCCTTGTGTGCTCTGTTATTTGTGTGTTGTTACTATGATTGTTATTGTGTTAGTAGTGTAGAACTAAGTTAGTTTCCTTTCTTCCTAAGTACCCCATTGTATTCAATTGGCTTATCTGATTGATGTAGGTAGTGATGGCTAGTGGGAGGAATGACGCTGTAATTGCTGAGGCTCTAGAGACCATGGAAGGAGTTACAATGCAGGCTCTACAGGCTTTGGCTGAATCCCAAGCTACTGTGCAAGCCTCTGCACAAGCTGCTGCTCAAGCTGCACAGGTTGCTGCTCAAGCTGCACAGGTTGCTGCTCAAGCTAATAGTTACACTAGTGATCAAGGAAATGTGCAAATAAATGAGTTCATGGTGATGGATCGATTCCATAAGGCTAATCCCCCATCATTTGAAGGTCACTATAATCCAGATGGAGCCCAGAAGTGGTTGCAAGAGATTGAGAAATTTTTTAGAGGAGTGGCATGTCCCGAAGGCCAAAAAGTGCATTTGGGAACTTTTATGTTGATAGAAGAAGCTGAATATTGGTGGGATAATGCGCGCCAACGTTTAGATAATGCAGGGACTGCAATTACTTGGACAGTATTCAAAAACATGTTCCTAGTCAAGTATTTTCCTGAAGACATCCGCAATAGGAAGGAAATGGAATTTATCAAGTTAGAACAAGGTAATATGTCAGTGGCAGAATATGCCGCTAAGTTTGAGGAGTTGTCCAGGTACTATCCACTCTATGTAGGAGAAGTAGGAGAAAAATCTAAGTGCATCAAGTTTGAAATGGGACTCAGACCAAAGATCAAGAAGCAGGTTGGAATGCAAGCGATCCGTGACTTCCCTACCCTAGTGAATAAGAGTAGGATCTATGACGAGGATAGTCGTGTTGAAAAGGCACATTATCGAAACACGGGAACCATGAAGGACAAGAGGCCTATGCATCATAATAGGGGAAAACCTTACTTTTTCCCTCCTAGTAAATTTGAAAGTCTTTCGAATTATCACCAACACGGTTCTCCAGCTGGAAGATGAAATGGTAATGGTAATGGAAAAGGAAATGAAAACAGTTATAGTTATGGGGGTGGTAGAGGAAACCCGAATAGAAGAGGAGTTAGTTATGTGAATAGCAACAACAGGAGTCAAGTCTCGAGCAATAACAGTAGTAACAACAGTGATCCAACTGCTCCTATTCGATGTCACAAGTGTGGTAAGCAAGGTCATATGGCATTTGAGTGCAGAGATGCTGCAGTTACTTGTTTTAATTGTCAACAACAGGGCCACATCAGCACCACATGCCCCTATCCAAAGAAGACTCCCCAATCCAGAAACCAGAGTTCCCAAGCCAGTCGACCTATGTCTAATGGAAAAGTCTTTGCCCTTAGTGGTACAGGAGTAACTGAGAAAGATAACTTGATCCAAGGTACGTGTCTCATAAGTGATACTCCTTTGTTTGTGCTATTTGATTGTGGTGCTACTCATTCCTTTGTGTCTCTTGATTGTGTTAGACGTTTAGGACTACCTGTGTCTCGGTTGCAGTATGATTTGATTGTGAATACCCTAACTAGTGACTCTGTTGACACCTCTAGTGTTTGTCATAATATTTCTATCCATGTGTGTGGAAAGGACTTCCGAGTTGACTTAGTATGTTTACCTTTACGTCTAGTTGATGTGATCCTCAGTATGGATTAGTTATCTGCTAATCGAGTCCGCGTAGATTTTTTTAGTAAAACTATTGAATTCATGGAACTAGAAGAGAGAGAGAAGCCTAGCAATATATCCGCCAACCAAGTGAAGGCACTCTTAAAAGATGATGCCCAGTTATACATGATCCTATCCTCGTTGGAACTTGAAGAAAAAGTGGTAGTACAAGATGTTCCTATTGTGCGTGAATTCCCTGAAGTATTCCCTAAAGATGTCAATAGTTTACCACCAGAGCGTGAGGTCGAGTTTAACATTGACCTTGTACCAGGTACTGGACCCATATCCATGGAACCATTTAGGATGTCTCCCTTAGAATTTTCTGAGCTTAAGAAACAATTGGAGGAGCTTTTAGATAAATAATTTATAAGACCTAGTGTGTCACCATGGCGTGCACATGTGTTGTTGGTTAAAAAGAAGGATGGATCTATGAGGTTGTGTGTGGATTACCGCCAACTTAATAAAGTGACAATCAAGAATAAGTACCCACTACCTAGGATAGATGATCTTATGGACCAATTGAGAGGATCCTGCGTATTTAGTAAGATCGATTTGAGATCAGGTTACCATCAGATTCGGGTGAAGTCTTCTAATGTCTCGAAAACCGCATTTAGGACCCGTTGTGGCCACTGAGTACTTGGTCATGCCTTTTGGTGTTACTAATGCACCAACAGTGTTTATGGATTACATGAACCGAATCTTTCATCCTTACCTAGACTCATTTGTGGTTGTGTTTATAGATGATATCTTAGTGTACTCTAAGACTAAGGAAGAGCATGGTGAACATTTAAGGATAGTCTTGCAAACCCTTAAGGAAAAACAATTATTTGCCAAGCTGTCTAAGTGTGAATTTTGGTTAGAGAAAGTGAGTTTCCTAGGACATGTAATTTCAAAAGGAGGAATAGCTGTTGATCCTGCTAAGGAAGAGAGTGTCTTAGAATGGAAAGCACCAAAATCAGTGACTGAGATTAGGAGTTTCCTAGGATTGGCAGGTTATTATCGTAGATTCATAGAAGGATTCTCCAAGTTGGCCTTACCTTTAACTAAGTTGACCCGAAAAGGGGAATTGTTTGTGTGGGATATCCATCGTGAGAATAGTTTCCAAGAGCTTAAGAAACGATTGACCTCTGCCCCGATCTTAGTGTAACCTAACCCGAGCGAACTCTTTGTAGTATATTGTGACGCGTGTGGCTCAAGATTAGGTGGAGTGCTTATGCAGGATGGAAAAGTCGTAGCGTATGCTTCTAGGCAACTGAAGATTCATGAGAGGAACTACCCTACCCACGACTTAGAACTAGCAGCAATTGTCTTTGTACTTAAGATGTGGAGACACTATTTGTACGGATCTAGATTTGAGGTTTTTAGTGATCATAAGAGCCTTAGGTACCTTTTTAACCAGAAGGAATTGAATATGAGGCAACGTAGGTGGATGGAATTTCTTAAGGATTTTGATTTTGAACTTAACTATAACCCTGGAAAGGCCAATGTAGTGGCTGATGCCTTGAGTAGGAAGAATTTGAGTGTGTCCGCTTTAATGGTTAAGCACAGCGAATAGCTAGAACAGTTTAGAGACCTTAGCTTAGTTTGTGAATTGACACCAGAAAGTATTAAATTGGGAATGTTAAAGGTGACTAGTGGACTATTAGAAGAGATTGAAAAGAGTCAGAAGTTGGACTTATACCTTTTGGATAAGTTACAGCTGATTGACCAGGGGAGAGAACCTGATTTTAAAATGGGTGTGGATGGAATTTTGAGATTTAAGGATAGAATTTGTATACCCGATGTAGAGGAGTTAAGAAAGATAATCTTAGAGGAAGGATATAGGAGTTGTTTAAGTATTCACCCTGGAGCCACAAAGATGTATAAGGACCTCAAGAAGATATTTTGGTGGCCTAGGATGAAAAAAGATGTTGCTGAGTCTGTATATGCTTGTTTGACTTGTCAAAAGTCTAAGGTAGAACACCAGAAACCTTCAAGCTTGATGCAACCTTTGAGTATTCCTGAATGGAAGTGGGATAACATCTCTATGGACTTTGTTGTAGGCTTACCTCGAACTACAAAAAAGTATGACATTATTTGTGTTATTGTGGATAGATTAACCAAATCTGCTCATTTCATTCCGATAAACATAACTTATTCTATGGAAAAGTTAGCTGAATTATACGTAAAGGAAATTGTTAAGTTGCATGGAATCCTATCGAGTATAGTGTCAGATAGAGACCCTAGATTTACCTCTAAATTTTGGCAAGGTTTACAAATCGCTTTGGGTACGAACCTTAGGATGAGTTCAGCCTATCACCCACAAACAGATGGTCAAACTGAAAGAACCAATCAATCCCTGGAAGACTTATTGAGAGCTTGTGTGTTGGAACAAAGTGGAAGTTGGGATAGCTTTTTACCACTTATAGAGTTTACCTATAAAAATAGTTTCCACTCTAGCATTGGAATGGCCCCTTTTGAGGCGTTGTATGGAAGGAGGTGTAGAACCCCTCTGTGCTGGTCTGAGACGGGCGATAACCTTGTGTTAGGACCTGAGATTGTCCAACAGACTACTGAAAAAGTAAAAATGATTCAAGAAAAGATGAGAGCGTCTCAGAGTAGGCAAAAAAGTTACCATGATAAAAGAAGGAAAACCTCGAGTTTCAAGAAGGTGATCATGTATCTCTGAGAGTTACTCCAACAACTGGGGTTGGCCGGGCGTTAGAAATGTGAAAGCTTACTCCTCGATTTATAGGACCCTACCAAATTCTTAAACGTGTCAGTAACGTAGCATATCAAATTGCGTTGCCTCCGTCTCTTTCTAATATTCATAGTGTCTTTCTTGTGTCTCAACTTCGCAAGTACATTTTCGATCCTTCACATATAATCGAGTTAGACAAAGTCCAAATAAAAGAGAATCTAACTTTGAGACCTTACCACTACAGATTGAGGACCAGAAAGTCAAAGAATTAAGGGGTAAGACAATTTCATTGGTTAAGGTTGTATGGGGAGGTGCTGTTGGTGAAACTGCTACGTGGGAAGTCGAAAGTCAAGTGCGTGATTCGTATCCAGAGTTGTTTTCCTTAGGTAAATTTCGAGGACGAAATTTTTTTTACAGGGGGAGAAATGTTACACCCCAATTTCTTATTATTATATTTTAATTATAAAATATAATGCACAACTATTATTATCCGTATGTTGACATGTGCGATAATTTCCTTCGTGTTTGTCCTATGTGTTCGCCCTAATGATTTATTTAAATTATTAATATTAATAATATTCAATTTTGTTTTAAAATATAAATATATATATATATATAAAAGAAAATAAGAAGTAAACATGTGTGTTGCTACATTAGTCTATTAACTTAAGCATTAGTAGAGTGGGTTTATGATTGTAGTAATAATAACAATAATAATAATAATGATAATAATAATAATAATAATAATATTAATAATAATAAGGGTCATGGGCTAAGTGTATAGGTCTGATAATAAGCATAATAATATACCTAAAACTACTAGTACGTATAGATAGGTATATAAGTGAATAAAGGAGGCTGTCATGCATTTCGTGTCTCTGTTTGCCCGTTCTATTAGGAAGAAAAAAATTGAATTGACTGCTGCCCTATTGCATCTAGCCGCAACTCTTAATATCAAAATCATACATTGATTTCAAAGACTAGGCTGTTAGAGACGGTGATTGGCGAAGACGCGACACATTACATCAACGGATCAGCTTCGTTGAGAAAAATCTTCAGCCAAGGTAA
The DNA here is from genome assembly GCA_037974295.1 of Cicer cuneatum. Classification (NCBI taxonomy): domain Eukaryota; kingdom Viridiplantae; phylum Streptophyta; class Magnoliopsida; order Fabales; family Fabaceae; genus Cicer; species Cicer cuneatum. The sequence continues at coordinate 24,471,676 of JBBPBO010001984.1, read as the reverse complement.
GGGGTGAGATGAGGTCCGATATTATGAGTATAAAATGACATGAGATGAACGAGAATATTGAAATTCCCAGATATTCATCCGGGGCTTACTACGTATGGTCGAGCCCTATTGAGTGATAATAATTAATTAATAATATATGGATGATAATAGGGAGGACTAAAATATATTTTAGCAACCTATAGAATTGCTGTGAATTTATGTATATCAAGATTTCATACTGTCTAGTTTTATGAACCTTATGTTGATTGTTATTGTATGAATGATATGTACTTGAGTGTTCTTGTAACTTGATTGAAATTATGATATTACTTGAATGTCCCACCTGCTTGATTTCTTATTATGTGATTGGATTGTGTATTGTGAGTAGTGTAGACCAAATATTGGGGTTTTATTGTGATTGACTAATATAGATATATATATATATATAATGATGAATATTGTGAAGTACAACTGAAAATTATTGAGTTATGATAATCTAGTACGTATGAGATAGATGTTGTAGTTTTGGAGTGAGGATTATTTTGTCATCATATAGGGAGGGTTTGAGAAACCTAGTGATTCGGGGAAGTACAACTGAATGAGCCTGATCGTGGAGGGCTACAGTCAAACTGTAAGGTAAGACTGATAGACCTTGGGGGTACATCTAGTTGGGAATTCCTAAGTGGATTAGTGGGTTATTCCCTAAGGCCGGGAGCTACCGTGCAAAACAAGAGTACCCCGACTGTCGCGTATATGTGTCTCGGGTTGAGTTGAGGCGATCTATGAGGACTTGACCATTCATGAATTGTCCGTCCACTCTTGTAGTCGCATAGTATCAGGCCTCCTAACCAAGTACTTTAGAATAGAATGGTACCAAGTGATGAATAAGCATAAAGTATAGGACATGCATAACATTTTCTCCCTGTGACTGTTTTATTGTGATTGAATTAGATTAACCTTGATATTATGTTCTGGAATGTTCTCATGTTTGTGTTAATTTGATTACTTACGTGTTCTTCTGGTTTATATTATACTATTACATAATTTCGATACTCACCCCTCGTTGTTTGTGTTTGGCGTTTGCGATGGACGCAGATGAGCTACAAGCTGCATGTGAAGATTAATACTTTCAGAGTGTAGGAAGTCGTCTTATGTTGAAGACTTTTATCATCTTCCTTCTGTTAATTTCATATTTGAACATCTGTAATTTGGGGAAATTTTGCTGTGATAGTGACATCGGGTTGAGACTACATTTATAATTATCAGTAACTTATGTATGTGTGCTTCAAAAAGAATTTAATATGATCATTGTTATGACCATCAAATTGTTAAGCCGATGGAAACTTTGGATTAATATGACTTGTCCATGATTAAGTGATGCTTTTGCCTTAAAGAAACCGTTCAAAAGTTTTATTTATTTATATTCTATTATTTTTAAATTAAAATTTGAAAAAAAAATTTAAATAAATTTGGGATTTAGGGTGTCACATGGCCCATCGCGGTCACCACTTGACTTTGCAATGCATGAACATGCTATGTTTTCTCTTCACTGAAAACAGTATGCAAATGCAATCTGAAACCCAGACATTCCATCACCACCTCAAGAACTTCATATAGTTTGTCATATGCTTTACAATTGTTTCCCAAATCATTAAGTGCATAAGCCAATGTTTAAAAATAGAATTTTTGAAAAAACAATTTGTATTCGAATACATCTTCCTTGTAGTCGAATACAAATGCTAAAACAGTGGCAATATCAGCACTTCACTATTCGAATACGAGGTTGTCGTAGCCGAATATAGATGCGAAGTCAGTGGCAAAAACAACAATTCTGTATTCGAATAAGACAGGGTCGTAGCCGAATATAGTTCCTAAGTCAGAAGCAAGAATCACGTATTTGTATTCGAATACGGAGTGTCGTATTCGAATACGAGGTTCAAAATTTGAATAAAAACTGAATTTTACAGAAGTGTATTCGAATACGCCAGTGCCGTATCCGAATACATCTTCGAAAATAGTGTGATTTTCCAGAAAATTCACTTCAGTTTCAAAACTCTTTTCTTTGAAAATCAACACATCCACCATAACACAAACACCATTTCTTGAACCACAAAACCCAGAATGTCAACAACACAACATAAATGATTTCTTTCACCGCAACAAAACAACAAAAACATCATCCACTCAACAACAAGTCACAACAATAGCAAGAACATTACCCTCAACAACAACCATATCTTAGTACATGCATTTTGATCATCCACAAACCACATGCAAAGGCAGTTTTCAGTATCAACACAACAACACGTTCTTAACACATGTAACACATAACAATCATCCATCAAACATGCATTTAAAGTCCCTACATGCAATCTAAAAAGTTGGAAGGTGCCCCTTACCTTTGTTACGTTTTCTTTTTCGTTTACGTTACCGCGACTAAAACCGGCGAAACTCCCGCTCGTGTCGTCACTACCAAAGTTGGTTCTCTAGTACCGTAAAGATGAGAGGAATAACTTTCCTTCTTGACATTTTCTTATTCGAGACTTGGATTACCAAGTAATTTGAGTTTTGAGTATCCCTTCTCACTACCAACACAAACAGAACTGAACAGAGGAAGAAGAAGAAGGCAGCTCGGGTAGGTGAGGGAAACTGATTCTGTGTTTCTGATTTTTTTTCCTTCCCTTGCCTCTCACATACATACATATATATAGGCATACCCCTCACTTACTATATATATATATACATTTTATATTTAAACTTGCCCCTCAAGCAACTAAATACTCCCGTCGCAACTCTATTGGCAGATAAATCTTGATCAACTGCCCAATATTTAACTACTCGTAATTAAATTAAATAATCCTTTGTTCAATAATTTTACTCAACCTCAAAAATATTTATATCCATATAGAAATATACATATATCAAATACCTTTACAAATATTCCAAAATACATCTGATATTCAATCCATAATTTAAATTAAATTTAAAGGTCTTACATTACTACCCCCGTTAAATTAGTTTCGTCCTTGAAACTACGTATCGGTAAACAATTCCGGATGTTGCTCCTTCATCTTACTCTCCAGTTCCCAAGTCGCATCTCCGGTATTTGGATTCCAAATCACTTTGACTAATGGGACTTCCTTGTTCCTCAACTGTTGAATCTTCCTGTCTTCAATTCTCACAGGTAACACTTCAAATGACAGGTTATCCTTTAGTTGAATTGTGTCTAGTTCAATCACATGGGATGGATCCGAAATATATTTCCTTAAATACGATACGTGAAATACGTCGTGGATATTGGATAGTATTGGAGGTAAAGCAATCGATAAGCCACTGGTCCAATTCGTGCAGTAATCTGGTATGGTCCAATAAATTTCGTAGTCAATTTCCTTGATTTAATAGCTCTGCCAACTCCAGTTGTAGGCGTGACCCTTAGAAATACATGATCACCCTGCTTGAATTCCAAAGGTATGCGACGCTTGTCCGCATAACTCTTCCGACGATTCTGTGAAATCTTCATTTTCTCTTGTATCCTCTTGACCTTCTCTGTAGTCTGTTGCACCATCTCAGGTCCTACAATCATACTTTCTCTATCCTTATACCAGCATAAAGGCGTCTGACACTTGCGTCCATACAAAGCCTCAAAGGGTGCCATTCCAATACTTGCGTGAAAACTATTGTTGTAGGTAAACTCAATCAATGGAAATACATCATCCCAACTCCCTCTATCATCCAATACACATGCTCTCAATAAATCTTCCAAGGTCTGATTTGTTCTCTCGATTTTCCCGTCTGTTTACAGATGGTAAGTTAAACTCAATTTCAGTTTCGTTCCCAACGCTTCATGCAGCGCTCCCCAAAATTGTTAGCAGTCAAATACCGAACGACTCCAGGTTAAGAAAAAAGAACTAATTTGCGAGCACAATCCAAGACTACATAATTATACGACATCCAATCCATGACGAGAATGATCTCGAGTGATTGTAGGGGTAAACAGATTAAATTAACCAAGAAATCTCTATTCTGAATAGTTACAAGACAACGTAAACATGCAGAATTTACGGTCAAAGTCTTAGCAGGTGTGGAAACAACCAATTCAAAAGGCAAGGAAGACATAGATAGCCTCAAACGATTCACACATTCCATAGCAATGAAGGAATGAGTTGCCCCTGAATCAAAAAGTGCAGTTAGTGTGTTACCTGCAATCTCGCGATCTCGTTGGATCAAATTGTGGGATTGATTCCCGGCTTCAGCACCCATGTGATAAACGCGTCCCTTAGCAGTAGGACGAGTAGCCCTAGTTGCATTCACTGTTGGTTCCACCTTCGGAGCCTTGCAATCCCTTGCAAAATGTCATGGCTTCTGGAAATTGTAGCATGAAGGACTCATAGTGGTACAAGAAGTAGCATAATGTCCCTCTTTCTCGCATCGAAAACATCGGACCCCTTGTCCCAGTTGTCGTCCAAAATTCTGGTTCCCCTGGCGATTCTGGCCCCTGTTGTTGTTCTGTGGCCGGTTATATGGCTTAGCAACCTGCTTCCCTTTATTGTTCTGATAGTTCATCCGGCTAGGCCCTCCTGAATTAAAGTCCCTTCCTCGGTTGGCCCTTCTGTTCTTCATATCCTCAACCTCAAGCATACTCACCCACCGTCATGTTTCCTTGGTACAATTTAAGAAAATCATCACCCAACTTAGTCCTAGTGCTCATCGGGAAGTATTTGTCCCAAAACATCTTTTTGAACGACTCCCAATTCACCTCCTCATAAGCTGATCCCATCAAAAGCCTTGTACTTCTGCACCAATATTCTGCATCCCTTAACAGCAGATATGTAGCATAGTTGACCTTTACCATTGCCTGGCAATTTATCATTTCGAAAATTTTCTCCATTTCCTGAATCCATTGGTCCGCTCTTTCTGGACACTCATCACCCTTGAACTTTGGAGGATTATGATGACGAAAATCCTCTAGTCCTCTTGATTTAGCAGCACGAATCTCTCTTTCTCTTTTCTCTAGATCTCATTGAGTCTTTGCTGCCGTCTGTGCAGCAACAGACGCAACCATATTATTCATCGCTTCAGCCATCTGATCATCCCGGCTGACATTGTTCCCTACAAAACCATCATCAAGTAGAAATCTCACACCACTTAGAATAATCCCAAAAATATAACTCAAGAGCATCATCACTTCAACACATCACAACTATACAAGACTTGGCACTCTAACTACTTGCTCCTATGCATGATCAGATAACGACTCCCACTTAACAATCTAACCAGAGCTCTACCCAAAAGTCTAACCAAAGCTTAACTACAACATTAACCAAATGCTCTGATACCTAACATTGTAACACCCCAATTTTTAACAGCGCGAGTGTATTTTTTTTCAAAATAAATAAAAGAAATTTTCAAAATTAATTTAAAATAATTAAAAGAAATTAAAATTAAACCACTTAAATAAATTGAAATTAAACCATTTCAAAATGATATGGCGTCGTAATCCAAAACGACAAAAGTAGTTAAATAATTACATCATAATTATAGCCAAGTAATTTAATTTTGGGAATTAATACTTTTAATATATCAAAAGGTAGTACATCAACAAAAGTCACAGTCATAATACCTCAAAAATTCGGATCACGGACCAACTAAAACATTATCAAAGTGTGGAATAGATATACAATTATCCCAAAACAAATAAATACATCCACCAAGCACTAAACTGATATGATCATGCACTAAAACTATAGTAGCACGGTTTCCACCGCATCCTCTACAAGTCTCGTCTTCACTCCATCTGTATGTCCCTCTGCGCTGTCCACAAATACTTCGTACGTGAAGATCAAGAAAAACTAACGACGTTTCCGTCATCAGTGTAACCGTCGATGGTACGGGTTTGGGTATCATCTGAGGGCAAAGCCCAATTTTCCACAATAATTGTAAAGGGTCACCAACCGAAATTAACAATTACCACATAGCAGGTATTGAAGGTGCAAACACGAGAAAGGGGGTTAAATTGTGTTTGTACAACTTGAATTCCTTTTCTGTTTTTGATGATTATTTGAAATCTGAAATATAATCAAGTAGAGTTAGCAGTAGATAAAGTAAAATAAACAACACAAGGATTTATCCTGGTTCACCATTACTAGGCTACATCCAGTCCCTTCAACTTGAAGGATTTTAACACTAATTCAAAACCTTTGAATTACAACAATACTACTGACCCTCCAAGTCAGTCTTCTCAAAAAGTCTAACAATCCTAGACCCTTGAGGAATACAACACCTTGACTTCTTAAGTCAAGTCTTCTCCTATCAATCTGACAACCCCAGATTGTAGAAGCAATTACAACACCTTGAATCTAATTGCTAAGTCACCTGCTACTTCTTCTGACTCTTCAAATTGTAGACTCTACTTCAAATATATAGATTTAACACAAGGGGAACGAAAACAAGAGTGCTTGTTCTGGAAAGTTGATACTCACAATTAACCTCACTGAAAACTCGAGTGTTTGCTTCTGGAAGTTCATGACTCTTTTTCTGATTTTCGATGCTAAGTCTTCTACCTTGAGTCTTCTTTTATAGATGGAAATTAGGGCTTCTTCCATGATCAAATTCGAGCTGTATCTGTCCAGATTCTCTTGCAAAAATAACTTGGCCAATCGGGTTTCACTTAAATAAAAAAGGTATATTTTTAGCTTCGGATTGCATTTGAAAATTCTGTTGACCAATCTTGTTTCTTTTAATTTCAAACCATATCTTTTTAAGCTTCAGATTGCATTCGAATTTCTTCATGTCTTTAGTAGTTTTTGAATCAAATCCCCTTAAAACTTTGATCAAATTTTAATCAAGTTATCACTGATTTTCTTCATGATTAAATCTGGACCATATGATCTTCTGATTTCGACCAACTCTGGACTTTGTGATCTGATCTGCACCAATTTTGTGATCCTCTGATCTCGGCCAACACTGTACCATATGATCTGATCTTCTGATCTCAACCAATCACTGGATCATATGATCTAATCTTTTGATCTCGGCCAACACTGGGCCATGATGCTTAAATATGGACCATTGATCTGAACATTTTCCCTCTGATCTGTACCAAGTATGGACTATGTCTGGATTGAATCTGACAATCATTTTAATCTGGACATTTATCTTCTGATCTGGATTAAGTCTGGACAATCATTTCTTCTGATATGGACTGAGTTTTATGTTCTGGACCATGCTATCTTTTGGTTTGAACCAAGTCTGGACCAAGTCATAGTTATCTTTTGCTCTTGATCAAGTCTGGATTAAGTCTGGGCTGATTCATATATTCACGACCAAGCTATCTTCTGGTCAGAATTAATTCTGGACCAAGTCTGTCTTATGATTTCTTCTGGTCTGGAACAAGTCTCCCTCTGGCAGGCTTCCTTCTGGTTTGGACCAGGTCCCCTTCTGAACTCTGCTTCCTACTGATCTGGGCCAGGAAAGATATCCTCTGATGGTTATTTGACCTTTGATGACATCGTCTAATTTCCTCTAGAATTGTATCCTCTAGTGCCTTCAAGATGCATCCTCTGGTACCCTCTGGATGCTTTTCTGGCTGAACCTTCTGGTGGCATTTCTATCTTCTGGTTGCTTCCTTTGGATGTATCTTCTGGTGGTGTCATCCTATGATTCTGCACAACTTCTGATTTGTTCTTCTAAGTCAACATACTATTTACATAAAATACTTTTGTTAACATCAAAACTAAGTATAGAACCAACTTGGTTCCAACATTCTCCCCCTTTGTGATGATGATAAAACCTTGTATTTTTTATGACTTATTTTGTTAGGCTCCCCCTCAGATCAAGCTTCTCCCCCTAAGTCTAATGCCCCAGACTTTTCCTTTCCTTTTCAACTCCTTCTTTTGTTTCACTCTTTCTTTTCTCTCTTCTTCTCTCCTCTCCTTTTCAACTCCTTCTTTTGTTTCACTCTTTCTTTCTCTCCCCCCTTTTGTCAACAGCCAAAAAGAGATTTTTTTTATTTTTTAATTTTTTTTATCTTCTGGAGTAAAAAAATAAAAGACAAAAAATTTAAAAAATTACTCCCCTAAAAAGACTACTTGATCTAGTCAGATATGGAGATCATGTTGAAATGCTTCTTGATGAACTCAAATCGATCTTCAGGTAATGGTTTGGTGAAGATGTCAGCCATTGATGATCTGTGTCTACAAACTGGATGCTTATTAATCCCTTTTGAACATGGTCTCTCAAAAAGTGATGCTTGATTTCAATGTGCTTGGCTCTAGAGTGTAGGATAGGGTTCTTGGTTAGGTTTATGGCTGAAGTATTGTCACAGGATAAAGGGATGTTGGTTTCAAAGATGTTGTAGTCTTCCAACTGATGTTTCATCCAGATTAACTGAGAACTGCATCCTGCTGTTGATATGTATTAAGCTTCTGCTATTGACATGGCAATGGTGCTTTGTCTCTTGCTTGACCAAAAAATTAGATTATCACCTAGAAACGTACAATTGCCACTTGTGCTTTTTCTCTCTAATTTGTCTCCAGCATAATCAGAATCACAAAAACCACTTAGTTTGTAAGATGGGGTTTTCTTGTAGAGCAAGGTAAGATGTGTGGTTCCTTTAAGGTATCTAAGGATTCTTTTGACAACAGTTAAGTGGGATTCCCTAGGGTCAGCTTGAAAACTAGCACAGACACAAACACTAAACAAAATGTCACTTGTGCTTTTTCTCTCTAATTTGTCTCCAGCATAATCAGAATCACAAAAACCACTTAGTTTGTAAGATGGGGTTTTCTTGTAGAGCAAGGTAAGATGTGTGGTTCCTTTAAGGTATCTAAGGATTCTTTTGACAACAATTAAGTGGGATTCCCTAGGGTCAGCTTGAAAACTAGCACAGACACAAACACTAAACAAAATGTCAGGTCGAGAAACAGTTAAGTATAGAAGGGATCGAATCATACCTCTGTATGTTTTCTGGTCTACCTTTTGTCCGGATTCATCTTTTTCAAGTGAGCAAGTGGGGTGCATGGGGGTGGCCATAGGCTTACAATCACTCATCTTGAACTTTTTGAGAAGTTCTTTAGTGTACTTAGATTGGTGAACGAGTGTACCTGTTTTGCCTTGCTGAATCTGAATTCCTAGGAAGAACTTAAGTTCTCCCATCATGCTCATTTGAAACTCTTGCTGCATCAAATCAGAAAACTCTTGGCAGAAAGTGCCATTAGTGGATCCAAAGATAATATCAGCAACATAGACTTGAATGATTAGAATATCATCTTTAATGGATTTTCTAAACAAAGTGTTATCTATTTGGCCTCTATCAAACTGATTTTTAAGTAAAAAATTGCTAAGTCTGTCATACTATGCCCTAAGTGCTTGTTTTAAACCATATAAAGATTTTTTAATTTTAAAAACATGGTTTGGAAAATCAGAATTTTCAAAACCTGGGGGTTGTTCAACATAGACTTCTTCACTTATATAACCATTTAAAAACATCCATTTGATATAATGAGATGTTATTATTAGCAGCAAAGGAAAGTAGGATACTAATAGCTTCTAACCTGGCCACTGGAGCAAAAATCTCAGTGTAGTCAATACCTTCTTGCTGACTGTATCCTAGTGCAACACATCGTGCCTTGTTTCTGACAACTTCTCCTTTTTCATTCAGCTTGTTTCTGAAAACCCACTTGGTTCCAATAATGTTCTTTTCTAGTCTTGGAATTAGTTCCAAAATACCATTCATTTAGCTCTTCTTGCATTGGTAGACTCCATCTATATCCTTCTTCTTCAGGTTTGAAGATTTGTCGTATTCTGCTTTTTCAAGTTCTTTTGCCTGCATCAGCTTCTGGTTTTGGTAAACCTGCATAGGTTTCCTCTTGTTCTGGTAAACCAGCATCAGTTAACTCTGGTTCTTGTTAACCTGCATTAGCTTTATCTTGCTTTGACTGTTTAGGTCAAGCTATTTGTCATATAACATAATACAACTTAAATAATTTAAAAATGAAATTAATACAACTAGAACATCAATTCTGCTTCTGGTGGTTTCTGCTTGTTTTTGAAACCACTGGAATGCTGTTTCTGCTGAAGTGTTCATATTATATGGATCACTTGATTTCTCTGATAGTTTGAAATCTGTAGAATACTTATCTAGCTTTGATTTTTAAGATCAAGCTTCTGGTTATCACAGTAAACATAAATATCAAACAATAATAGTATTTACAGCAAGATGTAACCTCTATGTCAACAGTTTCAGTTTTACTCTGAAAATCCTCTTGTTTCTGATTTTCAGATTCTGAATCTGTATGATCTGTGATTAGATGGTTTGGATGAAGGGATATGAATTCCCTTGCTGGATTGTAGCTCTTGATGAATTTTACTGGAGTGTTTGAAGAACTCTCCTGATTCTGATTCTTCTCTTTCTGCTGATATATCTGGTTCCTCTAATAATTCTGGAATTGATGATAATTCTGATTCTTCTGGTTCAGGAACTGATGGTAATTCTGATTCTTCTAGTAGTTCTAGTTTTGTTGATATGAGTGATTTCTCTGATATTTCCTATTCCTCCTATGATTCTAGTTCTTGTTCTGATACTGGTTCGAGTTTTGGTTCGGATTCTGGTGTGAATTGTACTGACCAGACCTTCTTTTATCAGACTCATTTTGCTTCTGTCTGGTGGAAACTGGAACATACACCTTTTTCTGTTTGTGCATTGCCAGCATCCATTGACCAGGCACCATGATTGGTGTTTCCTTCTGGTTGCTCAGAACATCTGCAACATAAACAATTTTATCTTGTGGTACCCAAAACTGGTTGGGTCCAGGTTTGTTAGTCTTGAAAGGTTTCTTGTTTTTCGTTTCTTTTATCATGGGACATGACAATTTTGAATGACCTTTCTTAGCACAAACAGCATATGAAACATCAGAGGAAATAGGTTTAGTTACAGTTACAGTTTCATCAAATCATATACCTCTTTTGCCATTGTTACTAACTCCATAAATCATGGAAGCATGCTTACTTCTTTCCATACCATTTGCAATAACATTTTGAAAAGCTTGTTCATGCATATCAGATTCACAAATAGTATTGGAAGTAGAGCAAATATTACTTTTGAGAGTTAGATTTTTAGAATTGAGTCTGGCAACTTCAATTTTAAAATTAGTGTTTTCAGTTGTAAACTCGGCATTCTAATTCTTTAAAATTTGTACTTCTTTGGTTAGAATTTTCTATTCATTCCTAAGAGTTTTCAGTTTTAAAGACATCTTGTTGTTGGCATTTAGAAAGTCTTTAAGAGCAGTAATTAATTCAGATCTGGTAAGATCAGAGAATACCTCTTTGTTTTCATCTTCTGAATCAGTTTCAGAGTCTGTACTGGAACTTGAGTTGGTATGTGCCACCTGAGCCAATACTACTTCATCTTATGTGCTTCCAGTCTTGCCGGAATTAATGATTTGTCCATTCTTCTTACCTTCTAATTTTCTTCCAGAGCTAGTACCTTTATGTAGTCCAGAGGCAAACTTGGTGTGAGCCATCATAGCTGTTTCTGCCTCTTCATCATCAGATGATTCCTCTTCTGAGTCAGATGCATCCCATGCTGCCATTAGACCCTTCTTCTTGAATCTGGAACCTTTCTTGTGATGCTTTCCTTTCTCCATGTTTGGACATTCTAACTTGATATGTCCAGGTTCATTGCATCCATAGCAGATGATGCTTTTCTTGTCATCTTCTTTTCCTCTGTTGGAGTATTTAACTTTTTTCTTGGGAGCTTTCTTCTTTCTGTTTTAACACATATTTGCAATCTGCTTGGTTATGTAAGCAAGATCATCATCTTCACAATCACTATCCTCTTATTCTGATACAACATTTGCAGCTTTCTTCTATTTTGACTTAAGGGCTAAAGTCTTCTTCTTCTTTGGTTCATCTGCATCCAGCTCTATTTCATGAGACCTGAGGGAGCTGATCAGATCTTCAAGCCTCAAGGTATTCAGATCCCTAGCTTCCTGTACTGCAGTAACCTTTGGTCTATATTTGTCTGGTAAGCTTCTGAGGATCTTCTTTACATGATCTGCAGTGGTATAGCTTTTCTTCAATACTTTTAAACCTGATACCAGAATCTGGAATCTGTAGAACATTGCTTCAATGTCTTCATCCTCTTCCATCTTGAACAGCTCATACTGTTTGACCAGTATGTTCGCCTTTGCCTCTTGAACATGTTGCCTTCCTTCATAGGTCAGAACCAGACTGTCATAGATGCTTTTTGTTGTTTCCTTGTTGGTGCATCTATCAAATTCTTTAAATGTGATAGCATTGATCATGATGGTTCTGGACTTGTGATGCAGCTTGTATAACTTCCTCTGGTTGGGATTCATATCTTCTACATCCAGTTCTTGACCAGTTTCATCTCCAAGTGTAGTAGGTGCAGTATAGCCTTTGACTACCAAGGTCCAGAGATCGGGATCTTGGGAGATAAAGAAGCTTCTCATTCTATCCTTCTAGTATTCAAAGTGATCTCCATCAAACAGTGGTGGCCTGTTGATGTTGCCTCCAAATTCTTCTTTGGATTCTGACATGTTGAACCCCCTTGGACCTTTCCTCACACACTGTTAAGTGCTCAACCTTGAGACCGAGCTCTGATGCCAATTGAAGGTGCAAATACGAGAAGTAGGGGTTGAATTGTGTTTGTACTACTTGAATTCTTTTTCTGTTTTTGATGATTATTTGAAATCTGATATATAATCAAGTTGAGTTAGCAGCGGATAAAGTAAAATAAACAACACAAGGATTTATCCTGGTTCACCATTAACAAGGGTACATCCAGTCCCTTCAACTTGAAGGATTTTAACACTAATTCAAAACCTTTGAATTACAACAATACTACTGACCCTCCAAGTCAGTCTTCCCAAACAGTCTAACAATCCTAGACTTTTGAGGAACACAACACCTTGACTTCTCAAGTCAAGTCTTCTCCTACCAATCTGACAACCCCAGATTGCAGAAGGAATTACAACACCTTGAATCTAATTGCTAAGTCACCTTCTACTTCTTCTGACTCTTCAGATTGTAGACTCTACTTCAACAATATAGATTTAACACAAGGGGAACGAAAACAATAGTGTTTGCTTCTGGAAGTTTATGACTCCTTTTCTAATTTTCGATGCTAAGTCTTCTGCCTTGAGCCTCCTTTTATAGATGAAAATTAAGGCTTCTCTCATGATCAAATTCGAGCTGTATCTGTCTAGATTCTCTTGCAAAAATAACTTGGCCAATCGGGTTCCACTTAAATAAAAGCCGTATCTTTTTAGCTCCAAATTGCATTTGAAAATTCTGTTGACCAATCTTGTTCCTTTTAATTTCAAACCATATCTTTTTAAGCTTCAGATTGCATTCGAATTTCTTCAAGTCTTCAGTAATTGTTGAATCAAATCCCCTTAATACTTTGATCAAATTTGTATCAAAATTTAATCAAGTCTTCTTCAAATTTTAATCAAGTCCTCACTGATTTTCATCATGATTAAATCTGGACCATATGATCTTCTGATTTCGACCACTTCTAGACTTTATGATCTGATCTGCACCAATTCTGTGATCCTCTGATCTCGGCCAACACTGGACCACATGTTCTGATCTTTTAATCTAGTCCAATCACTGGACCATATGATCTGATTTGGACTATTTTATTATTTTCAAATCACAGCCAACACTGGGCCATGATACTTAAGTCTGGACCATTTTACATTTATCCTCTAAAATTTATCATTTAATCTAGACATGAATTTTACCTTTTGATCTGGACACTTATCATCTGATCTGGATCACGTTTGGATTAAATATGGACAATCATTTCTTTTGATTTGGACTTAGTTTTATACTCTGGACCTTGCTATCCTCTGGTCTTGACCAAATCTGAACTAAGTCATTTGTTCTGGACCAATTATCTGAAGCTCTGATTAAGTCTGGACTTATTCTTATAATTACTTCCAGGCTATCTTCTGGTTAGAAATAATTATGGACCAAGTCTGACTTATGATTTTTTCTGGTTGGAACAAGTCTTCCTCTGGCATGCTTCCTTCTGGTCTGGACCAGGTCTCCTTCTGGACTTTGCTTCCTTCTAATCTGGGCCAGGAAAGATCTCCTCTGATGATGTTTTGACATCCTCTGATATCCTCTGGAGGTGTATCCTTTGGTGCCTTCTGGATGCATCCTCTGGTATCTTCTGGAGGTGTATCTGCTGGTCTGATTTTATCCTCTGGTAACTCATCTTCTGCCTCTGGTGACTTCATCTTCTGGTGGCATTTAATATAATAATTCTAAGTACAAAATAAGATTACATGGAGTGCTTTTGTAAACATCCAAATCCTAAGTACTTAGAACCAACTTGGTTCCAACAATCTTCCCCTTTTTGATGATGAAAAAACCTTAACTTATTTTGTTAGCTTATAACTAATTTAAAAAGATTTTGAAAAACTTGAAAAAATTCGAAGTACTTCAAATACTCCCCCTCAGATCAATCTCTCCCGCTAAGTCTAATAATGACTTTTTCCTCTCCTTCTTTATTCTCTCTTTCATTTCTCACTTCACATTGCCTCTCCTTTTCAACTCCTTCTGTTTTCACTCTTTCTTTTTCTCTCTTTATTTTTCTCTCTCCCTGTTTCCTCTCCTTTTCAACTCCTTCTCTTTTCATCTCTTTCTTTTTCACTTCTCCTTTCTTTTTATCTCTCTTTTTCTACTTATTTCTCCTTTCTCTCTCTCTCTCTCCCTCCCCTTTTTTGTCATCAGCCAAAAAGAGGTCCTACTATTTTTGTATTTTTGTTTTTCTCTTTACAAAGTGCAGATAGTAAAAACAAGAAAATAAAAGACATAAAGTAAAATTACAAGAAAATTAAAAACTCCTAAGATGACTACTTGAGCTAGTCAGATATGGAGATAACGTTGAGATGCTTCTTGATGAACTCGAACCTTTATTCAGGTAATGCTTTGGTGAGGATATCAGCCCATTGATGATCAGTGTCCACAAACTGGATGCTTAAAGTCCCTTTTTGAACATGGTCCCTAATGAAATGGTGTTTTATTTCAATGTGTTTGGCTCTAGAGTGTAAGATAGGGTTCTTGGTTAGGTTTATGGCTGAAGTGTTATCACAGAACAAAGGGATATTGGTTTCAAAGATGTTGTAATCTTCAAGTTGATGTTTCATTCATATTAACTATGAGCTGCATCCTGCTGCTGATATATACTCAGCTTCAACTGTTGACATGACAATGGTGCTTTGTCTTTTGCTTGACCAAGAGATCAAATTATCACCTAAGAATGTGCAGTTGCCACTTGTACTTTTCCTTTCCAACTTGTCTCCAACATAGTCAGAATCACAAAAACCTCTTAGTTTGTAGGTGGGGGTTTTCTTGTATAACACAGTAAGGTTGGTGGTTCCTTTAAGGTATTCATTGAGTTTATTCCTGAACACCCACTTGGTTCTTATAATGTTTTTGTTTGGTCTGGATACCAGATCCCAAACATCATACCTTTGAAATTCATTCAGCTCTTCTTGCATTGCAAGTATCCAACCTTCCTCTGCCAAAGCTTCATCAACATTGCTTGGTTCCATTGTTGAGAGTAAACCAAACAGACTGATTTCTCTACTTGATGATCTGGTCTTCGATGGTTCTGCTGCACTGCCAATAATGAGAGTTTCTGGATGTGAAGACTTGTACTTCCATCCGTTCTTTCCCTATGACTTGTCTTCAGAGTCAGCATGTTCTTCTTCATTGCTTTCATCTTTATCTTTCTCAGGTTCTGCTGCTGGTCCAGCTTCTGGTTCTTGTGCCTCTGGTTCACCTGCAATTTCCTCATCTTGCTTTGGCTTTTCAGAGTCAAGTTGTTTATCATCAAACTTAATGTGGATTGATTCTTCCACAGTGTTAGTTTCCTTGTTAAACACTCTATAAGCTTTTGATCTCTCAGAGTAACCAATAAAGGTACACTTTTGAGATCTAGAGTCAAACTTAGGTAGATTATCTTTAGTGTTCAACTTAAAACAATAACAACCAAATTGCTAGAAATAGGAAATGTTATGTTTCTTACCTTTCCACAGTTCATTAGGAGTTTTATTTAAGATTGACCTGATGTACACTCTATTCTGAATGTAGCAAGCTGTGTTGACAGCTTCTACCCAAAGGTAGGTGGCAAGCTTCATATCATTCAGCATGGTTCTGGCCATCTCCTGTAGTGATCTTTTCTTTCTTTCCACCACTCCATTCTATTGTGGTGTTCTGGGGGATGAGAAGTTGTGAGAGATGCCATTCTCATCACAATAGTCTTCAAAGTATTTGTTCTCAAATTCACCTCCATGATAACTTCTGATGGTTATGATCTTGACACCCTGTTCATTCACTACTTGCTTACAAAAATAAATAAACACTTTGTGAGATTCATCTTTGTTCTTTAAAAATTTTACCCAAGTCCACCTTGAGTAATCATCAACAATCACAAATCCATATTTCTTACCACTGAGTGAAGCTGTTTGAACAGAACCAAACAGATCTAAGTGAAGCAGTTCAAGTGGTTGAGAGGTAGAAACACATTTTTTAGTTTTAAAAGAGCTTTTAGTTTGTTTACCTCTTTGACATGCTTCACATAGAATCTCAATTTTGGAACTTACCTTGGGAAGCCCTCTTACCAACTGGAGTTTGCTGAACTCAGATATAAGTTTAGGGTTTGCATGCCTGTGCCAAATCAGATTCTGCTCACTTACAGATAATAAGCATTTAACCTGTTGCTTAGCAAGAATAAACATATCGATCTTATAAACATTATCTTTCCTAATGCCAGTAAACAAAACAGATTTATCAAGTTGACTAACAGCTTTGCATGTTTTCTGGTTAAAGATAACATCATATTTGCAATCACTTAGTTGACTTATGCTAAAAAGATTATGCTTCAGACCTTTTACTAACAGAACATTTTTAATAGAAAAGGAAGAAGATTTGTTACCAACTGTTCCTGTACCAATAATCTGACCTTTCTGGTTTCCTCCAAAGGAAACTTTGCCTCCATTTTTCATGGTCAGATCCAGAAACATAGATTTGTCTCTTGTCATTTGTTTGGAGCAACCACTGTCCAAGTACCATGATTTATGTTGCTGATCAGACCTTGCTTCAAAATCAGAGTCAGAGTCAGACTCAGACTCAGTTCGAGCCATCATAGCCAGTTCAGCTTCTGGCCTGTGTGAGCAGTTTCCTTGATTCTGCGTTGGTTGATAGATCATGTTCCTCTAATGATTCTGGAACATGATTTGGTTCTGGTAACTTGGATGAATTTGGTGATTATGATAACCTTGATGATTCTGGTGATTTGGATGAGTTGGATGAATCTGATAATTCTGGGGATTTGGATGAATCTGATGATTCTGATGATTTTGATGAATATGATAATTCTGATAGTTCCTGTAGTTATAATGATTCTAATAATTGAAGTAATTTGGATGATTATACCTGCACCTTTGATACTGATACCTATTCTGGTTCTGGTTCTGGTTCTAGTACTAATTCTGATTCTGGTTCCAGTGTTGGTTCTTGTTCTAGTTCTTGTTCTGATTCTGGTTCCAGTTCTGGTTCTGATTGAATTGACCAGACCTTCTTCCATCAGACTCAGATTGCCTCTGTCTGGTTGTAGCAGGAACATAAACCTTCTTCTGCTTGTGCATCGCCAACATCCATTGTCCAGGCACCATCGTTGGTGTCTCCTTCTGGTTGCTCAGAATATCTGCAACATAGACAATTTGATCTTTTGGTACCCCGAACTGATTGGGTCTAGGTTTGTTAGTTTTAACAGTTCTTTGATCTTCTTCATATTTTACCATTGGACAAGATAATTCAGAGTGACCTTTCTTAGCACAAACAATGCATAAAACATCAGAATGAACAATCTTAGTTTCAACAATAGTTTTTTTAAAACCAAGACCTTTCTTTCCAATGTTACTGTTTCCATCAACCATAGATGCATATTTACTTCTTTACATTCCATTAGAAATAAAGTTTTGAAAAAATTGCTCACGCATATCAGATTCACGAACAGTTTTGGAAGTGGAACAAATATTACTTTTGAGAGTTTGGTTTTCAGATTTGAGTCTTGCAACTTCAGTTTTAAAATCCTTGTTTTCAGTTGCATACTCAGAATTTTGATTCTTTAAAACTTGGACTTCTTTGGTCAGATTTTTCTTATCTTCCCTAAGAGTTTTCAGTTTTAAAGACATCTTATTGTTTGCATTTAAAAAATCTTTTAAAGCATCATTTAATTCAGATTTAGTGAGATAAGAAAATACCTTATTGTCTTCATCTTCTGAATCTGTTCCAGAACTTGAGTTGGTATGAGCCATCAGAGCCAGAATTGCTTCCTCTGATGTGCTTCCAGACTTGCCTGAATGACTGCTTTGATCATTCTTCCTTCTGCCTGCTTTCCTTCCTGAAACTGTGCCTTTATGAAGTCTAGAGGCAGACCTGATGTGTGCCATCATTGTTGTTTTTGCCTCTTCTTCATCAGACGATTCATCTTCTGATTCTGATGCATCCCAGGCTACCATCAGACCCTTCTTTTTGAATCTGGAACTCTTCTTGTGCTGCTTTCCTTTTTCCAGATTTGGACATTCTGATTTGATATGTCCAGGTTCATTGTATCCATAACAAATGATGCTCTTCTTGTCAAATTCTTCCTTTCCTTTGCTGTTATGTTTCTTCTTGGAGCCTCCCCTCTTCTTGTTTTCCCAGATCTTAACCATCTGTTTGGTTAAATAAGCCATATCATCACAGTCACTGTCACTATCCTATGATTCTGGTGTTGCCTTTGCAGCTTTCTTTTGTTTTGACTTCAGGGCTAGATTCTTCTTCTTCTTTGGTTCATCTGCTTCCAGTTCTATTTCATGAAACTTGAGTGAGCTGATCAGATCTTCAAGTCTTAACTACAGTAACCATTGGTCTCCACTTGTTGGTAAGCTTCTTAGAATCTTCTTGACATGATCTGCTGTTGTGTAGCTTTTCTTCAAGACCTTCAGTCCAAATATTAGAGTCTGGAATCTACAGAACATTCCATCAATGTCTTTATCATTTTCCATCTTGAACATCTCATACTGTTTGACCAGTATGTTAGCCCTTGCTTCTTGAACCTGTTGGCTTCCTTCATAGGTCAGAACCAGACAGTCATAGATGCTTTTTGCTGTTTCCTTGTTGGTGCATCTATCAAATTCTTTCAATGTGATAGCGTTGATCAAGATGGTTCTGGACTTGTGGTGTAGCTTGTATAACTTCTTCTGGTTGGGATTCAGATCTTCTACATCTAGTTCTTGACCAGTTTCATCTCCTGGTGTAGTAGGTGCAGTATAGCCTTTGACTACCAAAGTCCAGAGATCAGGATCTTGGGAGATGAAGAAGCTTCTCATTCTGTCCTTCCAGTATTCAATGTGATCTTCATCAAACAGTGGTGGCCTGTTGATGTTGCCTCCAAATTCTTCTTTGGATTCTGACATGTTGTTGACCCCTTGGACCTTTCCTCAAACACTAGTTAAGTGCTCAGCCTTGAGACCGAGCTCTGATGCCAATTGAAGGTGCAAACACGAGAAGGGGGGTTGAATTGTGTTTGACTAACATGAATACTTTTTAGTTTTAGGATGGCCGAAATCAGAAGATCAGAGGGTTAGGAAGTGTGGCCCAGGGATGGCCGAAATCAGAGGATCACAGTATATCAATTAGTTTGGTCCAGATGTGGACTAGCGCAGAAGAATCCAATGGTCCAGATTTAATCAGGAGGATTAACGGTGGAGATTTTAATTTATTTTAATCAAAGTATTAAAAAGATTTGTTACAAAAATAAAAGTGAGGTATTGTGGAATTCAAGAGCTGTGGCGGGAAGCAACTAAAGTTTTGATTGGCCAGTTATTTTTTGAAAGAAATTTGAAGCTTAAAAAGGATATGTTTTTTTTTAAATGAAGCCCAATTGGTCAAGTTATTTTTACAGAGAATCCAACAAGATTCAGCTCGAATTTAAGCATTGGAAGAGGCCCTAATCTGCATCTATAAAAGGAGGCTCAAGGTAGAATACTTAGCATCGAAAATTAAAAAGAGTCATACACTTCCAAAGCAAACACTCAAGTTTTCAGTGAGGTCAATTGTGAGTTCCAGCTTTCAAGAAGCAAGCACTCTTGTTATTTTCTTTCTCGTGTGATCTAAGTTGTTGAAGTAGAGTCTACAATCTGAGGGAGTCAGAAGGGGTAGCAAATTACTTGGCAATTAGATTCAAAGTGTTGTAATTCCTTCTACAATCTGGGGTTGTCAGATTGGCAGGAGAAGAAAGGTGTTGTATTCCTCAAGAGTCTAGGATTGTTAGACTATTTGAGAAGACTGACTTGGAGGGTCAGTAGAACGGTTGTAATTCAAGGATTGAATCAGTGAAATCCTTCAAGGTGAAGGGACTGGACGTAGCCTCGTTAACGGTGAACCAGTATAAAAATTCTAAGTTTTATTTTTTTATATCCGCTGCTAACTCTGTTTTTATTCATACATCAAGTTTTGTTTTAAAAGTGTAAAAACAGGAAAAGTATTCAAGTTAGTCAAACACAATTCAACCCCCCCTTCTCGTGTTTGCACCTTCATGAACCACCTAAAGAAACATATTTGGTTTCATGCTGCATGGTTTTTTCCGAAAAATTTAACAAAGAAAGTCAACTTACTTTTTGAAGTACCTTTCAAGAACATATGTTAGTGACCTGATGTAGAATATTTGAGAAAGCTATGGAATTGAAATTTGAAACGATGTATGAAAATGAAAACAAAAAATTGATGGGATATGGTATTTCTGGTAAGAATGTTGAATTCCATCCATCTTATTAGAACCATGGGAATATTATTTTTCAAGTTCCTGAATCAAGCACTTTGTTTATTTTTCCAGGAAATAGAAAAAGAAAAGGTTTCTCGATCAGATCTGGAAAGGACCGTTCGTGTTCATTATGTGCCATCATCAGATCAAACTCCCACAACAAAGCATAGTTCTGCTTTTGAGAATGGTGTGATGCTTTGCTTCTTTTTACATCACTTGGCTCAATTATCTTGTCTGTGATATTTTCGATAATATACTTTATGATGTAAGGAATCTGTCCCTTAAAATCTCTAGTGCAAGCTCCCTTGGAAGCATGGAAGAAAGCTATTTTCTTCGAGCATCACTGGATTCATCTGACAGTTTTTCTGAACGGAGAAACCCTGGAGAACTAAGCATGACATCCAGTTCTTTTAAGGATGCACTTCGTCAAAAGGAAGGTGAACTGGCTTCATATATGCCGCGCTTGGTATGATTTGTTGCCTTCATTTACTATCATCATAACTTCAAGGGATATCTCTTTGGATCTGCAGTTGAAACTACAACAACATCAATGATCTTGTCCCAGTACCACCAATACGCACTGCAAACTAGAGAGCTCAAGCGAGTTATTCAAGGTCTAACATAAAGCCAACTTACTATTTTGGTTGGATTTGGATCCCCTATTCCATTATTTACTTTCTATATTCATAACCAAAACTTTTTGGAGTATTTATCAAATATTTTTGTTTAGGAAGATGATTACTGTTCTTTATGAAATTAGTTTGCAGTTTATTACAATAAATGTTAAGAAACTCATACAGGCTTCTGTTGAAAGTTTATTGAATCTTTTAGAGCAAAATAACTATTTATTGTATGTTTTAATAGAATTAGTAAAATTAAATTATATTTTATTGTATGTTTCAATGGTATTAGTTAATAAAAATAAATTAGAAATTTGAATTTAATATACTGGTATTAATAATTTAGAATTGCAATTAGTAGGGAGATAAAATAAATTTAATTTAATAAATAATAATAAGTTTTAGTGACACACAATACAGTAGGAATAAATCAATTCTTTATTTATATTTATCGAGTTTTTAGTGTAGACAATACCGTATGATTAGATCAATTCTTTATTTATATTTATCTAGTTTTTAGTGACAATCATTATTGTAGGTAGAAATCAAAAACATGTTGTGAAAGTCCTCAAAGCATAGCAAGACACCCCCTTAAAGTTGACGGTAGATATGAGTGTCACTCAAGGTATTATTGACCATTACCTACAATTTGTGAGAAAATGTAGTCTATATCATTCAGTATGTCCAACAATGTTCTAACCAGTGGATTAACATCACTAAACAACAAAACAATACACATTGCAGTGGACCATTGCAAAAATGTTGTGATAAAAGATATGAAAATAAGAGCTACAAGTAAGATCTTAACACAGATGGAATAAATGTGCAATTTTCAACACAAGTTACTATACACTATGCTACCATAACGACAGGTGATGATTGCATATCCATTAATCAAGTAACAACTCATGTGTGGATTGAGCGCATTGCTTGTCGCCACGGATAGAGCTGGACAACGGGTCGAATCGAGTGAGTTTGGATTCAAAATTCTCAACCGACCTAAACTGTGGGCATTAAATGGTGGCCCATATGAGTTCATTTTTGTTTCAGTTTCATCGAGTGGTGGGTTTTCCGAATCAGCGGTTATTCGATTGGGTTTCTTCAATTTTAAGTTTTGACAAAGTTTGAAGAAAAAATACAAATGATCAGAAAAAGCTCAAACTGTAGTTGAGACAATGATGGTCAAATGAAAAAGTTCATAGAACAAAAAATTATGAAACGGAAAATAAAGGTATGGGTATGTGCATCTTGAATCTGTGCTTGAAAATATTCTTAGTTTTTTTCATTAGAAAAAATTCTTAGTTTTTGTCATTAAAAGAAATTAGATGGAATAACATTGTAGGATGAGAGAAAAAGAAGAGCAAAAAACTATGGAATTCAAAAGAATCACTTTAGCTATTTTCATAGTAAAGAGAGAGAAACAAAAAATTTATTAATATTAAATGGAAAACAAAAGTGCTAAAAAGTATTAAAAAAAATAAAAAGAAACCTAATTACTTTTTGCTTTGTAAATTCCCCAAGTGATGTTCTCGCGTTTTACCAACATGTTATGCGCAGCTGCCATAAGTACAATAAGTAATGACTTGTAATTAAATTTGCGGTTGGGTTCGGTTATTTACGGTGCTTTTTACATAATATGTACCCGCTCAAATATAACTGTGTGAAACTGAACAAAAGATCCGCAAACCCGTGGATCTGAACATACTCGTTGATAGCTTGTTAGATTTCTCAGTTTTATCGGTTTGTCGGTCGAGCTCTTCTTTTTGTCCACCCCTAGCTACATGGCATTAAGAAATTCATTTTTTACCATTACTTTCAAAATTTACATTGTGTGCCTTATTTTTTTTTTCTTTTAATACTATTACATGATAGAAGTTCAAAGAGATTTAAAAATACTTAAATACCGTATAGTTGAAACATATAGAGAATAAAAAATGTTTAACTATCATAGAGTCTAAGCATAAAGAAAATAAAAATGTGTAACTATAAATGAGTAGAAGAATACAATAACGTCAATAATGAGAAAAAAATAATGAAACAATTAAAAAAACAAAGAGTTAAGAGCTATGCATGAAATTATCGTTGCTTCAAAAATCAATTAAATTGTAAGTGCTCTCCTTAGCAAAAATGTGATGAATCTACTTGAAATCATGAATATTTGTGAAACCGACGAGATGATGAAAAATGGTTAAAAAGAAAGCTAGAACCAACTAGAATTTTGATGAGTCAATAATTCAATAAAAATTAAAAAGAAAGAGTAGAAATAATTCAGTAAAGCATCAATGAAAATTTTGTCAAGTATATCTTGAGATAGAATGTAGCGGAATAATTATTACTTCGATACCATATTTGTTTCTTGATGGAAGTTATTGCTGATAGAAAAATAGAAGAAAAAAAAGGAAATCATATTAAATAATGAAAGAATGATATAATGATTTACATCAAATGATACATAAGACTTGTATTAATAAAAAACTAGTAACTAGTATAACTAACTAATTATTGTTCTTCACTTTTTTATCAAATTTTATAATAAAAAAAGTTATTGTAGTTAACTTGTGTAACTAACTAATATGTTTATATTTTGTCTACAAGGTTAATTGTTTACCTAGTTCAAATAAAATTATCATGAACGAAGTATATGAACATGCCTTTTTTCTTTTCCAGAAATACATGAACATGGGTTGAAGAATTAATAATTATGATTTATAACACTACCAACCAAACAATTGAGGTCTAAAGCAAATGCTACGAAAAATCAAAAGTCAATAATGGGCTCCCTAAGAAATCAAAAGATTTTCTAAATCCAATAAGTAGTTTAATGAGCAAAATAGAGTTTTCTACCTCCCACTCTACATCTATATTTGTCACCCTCAAACCATATGAAAAAATGATTTTACCCTTTTAATTATATATAAAAACTTGAATTTTTTTTACCCCACACTTTTTCACTCACTCTTTCGATAATTTAGAGAAATTCCAGCAATTTCGAATTTTCCCAAACTTTCGAAACCAAAAAATAAGTTTCATTCGAATCTTTTAAACTTCCAAAACACAATTTTTAAAACTTTTAAATGTTTTCGAGATTTTCGATGGCCTTGAAAATTTCAAAATATGAAATTTCAAGGATTGTCGAATTTTTTTGAACAATCTGAAACTTTCAAAGCGGAAAATTTCCAGCAATTTTGAAAATTTTGGAAGTTTAAAATTGTTGAAATGAGTAAATTTTTCAAAGATTTAAAAACCAAAATTTCGAAATAAGGATTACATTTCAAAAGTTTCGTAATTTTCAGTTTTCCTAAAAGTTTTGAAATATAATATAATTTTATTTAAAAATAGTTAATTTTTTATTTTAAATATGGTATTTATAATATAAGTATTAATTAAATTTAGTATATTTTTTCAAATCAGGTATGAGTAAAGTTGAAGTTGAAGTTCCTACTACAACACCAACCGTAGATTCTACAGATAAATTCATGAAAGGCAATCTTAATGATAATTGATATTATAAGTTTTGGTTTTTAATGTATAGACATATATTGATATATTATTTGAAATATATTTTGTACATATTTTCCTCTTGAAAAGTTGTATTCGAATGAGCAAAAACTATTAGAAGAAAAAATGGAATAATAATTGTTACCGTTCAATCTGATGTAGCTACCAAAAAGAGAGGAAGAAAAGACAAATTAATTTTGAGATGCGAAAGAGGTGGAAATATAAATCAAAATCAACAGTAACTTGTTCTCACAAGGAAAACTATCCATTCAAACTCAGATGTATACCGTCGAGTATCGGTGAAGGATGGAAAATTAGTGTTCGTTGTGGAACACACAATCACAATTTAGAGAATACTTTAGACGAGCATTCATATTTGGGACGTTTAAATGAAGATGAGAGAAATTTTCTTAATGACATGACAAAGTATAAGCTTGCACAAAGATTCATTTTGAATGTTTTGGTCTCTCTATGCCACCTTTCTACAAATGCATATATGAGATTAACGTCAGCCATTGTCAAAGAAGTTGAAGACAAATGTAGCAGCCCAGATTCTTGAATCCAATGTTGTACAACATCTGGTACAGGTACGTCAACAAACTTCTTCAACTTCAAGACATGTGTGATCACCTTCAACGGCCACGATCCTACGAGTAATTAGAAAAAACATAACAACAAATCATTTACTAAATTTCATTAAAAAAATGTACTGAATATAATATATACTTATTATTTATTAAAAAATTAACTAATTAAAATATACCTCTCGTTCCCATATCCTACGAGCCACATGGTGTTCATACTGTGTCAACACCGATGTCACCAATGGTCTTCCAGGGAATCCGAGCTGCTGAACATGCTCTTCGACATTCAGAACATGTTCTTTGATGTAGTGCTTCTCAACTTCCTCGTAATCCATCTGTTCAGGCTCCTGAACATCCTCTCCAACATCATAAGACCTAAAACCACGACCACAACGATGCTGACGAGGTGGACAGTGTGCTTCATTCATTCGTCGATATGATGTGATGGGTGGAACTCTATCGGCTCTATCACTTCTATTTCTCCTATCACTTCTATCGGCCCCAAGGCCTCTGGCAGTAGTACAAATAATTTCTCCGTTTGCACCTCTGGTTCTAGGCATTGTAAAATTAAGTTAACATATTAATTATTATATCAATAATTTAAAAAAAATTGGAAAATTAAAAAAATTTCAAAACCTTCGAAAGTTTTAAAATTTCAGTTTCTAAAACTTTCGAATGGAAAAAAAATTCAGATTTTTGAAAGTTTCGAATATTTGAAATGTTCGAAAGTTTCGAATACTTGAAATGTTCGAAAGTTTTTCATATTGTTCAAAAGTTTCCAAAATTCCTAGATTTTACCTACTTTTAACATTTCAGATTGTTTGATAGTTTCGAAATTTCTGGAAATTTTCCATTTCGAAAGTTTGAGATTGTTCAACAGTTTCAAAAATCCTTGAAATTTTATATTTCGAAAGTGAAGGTGCAAACACGAGAAGGGGGTTGAATTGTGTTTGCCAAAGTTGAAAACTTTTTGCTGATTTGATGAAGGCTGGTATAAATTACTTCGATAAGAAACAATCAGATTCAGAGGTAGCGAATAATGAAAGCATAAATATTTGGACACATAGATTTATCCTGGTTCACCACTAACTTAGCTACATCCAGTCCCCTCATTCAAAAGGCTTTCATCCACTATTTCAAATACCTTGAATTACAAAACACCTGATCCTCCAAGCCAATCTTCTCGAGAAGCCTGACAACCCCAGACTTTTGAGGAACAACACCACCTTGACCCTACAAGCCAAGTCTTCTCCTAACAACCTGACAACCCCATATTGAAGAATGAACTACACCACTATCGGGTTGGGTACAAGAGACTGGAACTTGAGTAGTTGCTTCTGGAAAGCTGATAATAACAATAACTCTCACACTCTAAGAAAAGAACACTCAGAAAATATTTCTCCTTCGAACAAGTGTTTCTCTCTTTGAACTCTAAGATGAATTTGGAATTTGAGCTTTAGTTCTTCTATTCTCTTCTAATTTTTGATACTCTTCTTCTTCTTCAGCCCTGAGTATCTATTTATAGTTAAAATTTGGGCTTCAATTTAGTCCTTGTTTAATTCGAAATTATATCTTCTTTAGATTGAGTTTGTAAATTCTTCAGATTGATTCTGTTTTGTATTTTGTTCAGATTAAGTTTGTAAGTTCTTCAGATTGATTCTGTTCATATTTTGTTGTAGATAAAATCTTGATCAAATCTTCAACAAATCTTCTTCAAAATTTGATCAAATCTTCTTCAAATATAAATCAAATCTTAATTAAATCTTCTTCAAATCTTGATCAAATCTTCTTGAAATTTTGATCAAATCTTCTTGAAATTTTGATCAAATCTTAATTAAATCTTCTTCAAATCTTGATCAAATCTTCTTGAAATTTTGATCAAATCTTCTTGAAATTTTGATCAAATCTTAATTAAATCTTCTTCAAATCTTGATCAAATCTTCTTCAAATTTTGATCAAATCTTAATTAAATCTTCTTCAAATATTGACCATATTTTATTTTCAACGTGGTCAAATATTTTCTTCAATTATAAATTTGAATCAAATCTCATTTTAGATTTTCATCAATTATAATTTTGAATCAAATCTTATTTTAGATTTTCTTCAATTATAAATTTGAATCAAATCTTATTTTAGATTTTCTTCAAAAACATGAATCTTCTTTCATACTTTTTGAAGTCAAATATATTGTTCTCATAAAATACTTTTTTTAACATCAAAACTCTAAATGTAAAACCAACTTGGTTCCAACAATCTCCCCCTTTTTGATGATGACAAAATTTGTATTTTAGATAACAACTTTTCTTTCCATTTCTTTGACTCCCCCTAAGTCTAAGCATCATTTTCTCCCTACTTTATCAAATATCTTTCTCCCCCTTTTGTCATCTGTAAGACCCTTAATTTTAAATATTAAATTATGCAATTTTAGGGTATTTTGTATTAAAAAGTATTTGGACTTTTCAGCCAATTGTAAAATTATTTTACGAATTAAATACCAAAAATATATTTTGAGATGTTGTAATATGATTAATATTTGTATATATATATATATATATATTTTTTTTTTTGAGGGCAACTAAAATCATTTGTCGAAATATAATTTAATTATACTACGAGTAATTAAATACAGGCCTGGTTATCAAAAAATTTATATGCCATTAGAGTTGCGATGAGAGTAGATAATTATGAAAATAGTTGAGATGTGAGTGATGTAATGTGTGTGAGGACATTTAGATAATTGTGGGTTGATATTGATGTATATACATATATATATATATATACATAGTAGGTGGGAAGTAGTGTGTATATATATGTGCATGTATGTGAGAAGGAAGAAGGCAGAAGCAAAACAGAAAGAGAAAAAGCATTTTCCTCCTATGAGCCCGCACACCATTCTGTTTCTCCTCCTTTCTTTTCTGTTTGTGTTGGTAGCAAGAAAAACAAACTCAAATCCTAGATTACTTCAAAATCTAAGCTTCCATCCCAGAAGTGTCAAAAGGGAAAGTTACTCCTCCCCTCACTACGGTGCTAGTGAGCTAACTTTGGTAGCGTCGACGGGAGCGGGTGTTTCGCCGTATTTGGTCGCGGTAATGAAAAACGGCCGAGAAAACGTTAACGAAGGTAAGGGGCTCATTCCAACTTTTTAGTTGCATGTAGGAAATCTATATGTATGTTTGATGAAGTTTCCGGGTTTTATTGTTGCATTTACGTATTGATTTCAGTGAAGAAAGTCAGAGTACGCTCATGCATTGCATAGTTAAGTGCTAACCGTGATGGGCCACAGAGTTAAGCGGTGACCGTGATGGGTTGTAAAGTTAAGTAGTGGCCATGATGGGCTACGGGGTGGTTCCACGTGATTAGATGGTCCATCCAATCCATACGAGTATTTAACTTATGTGAAGTGCATGTGATAGGCTACACTTTAAGTAAATCGTGCTAGTCCGTGAGAGACTGCACCTCGGTAATTAGTACTAAGGTCTATGATAAGCGGTACAGTTACGATTTACGCCCCTCGAGAGGGTTTTTTCGTTAGGTGGTGACCGTGATGGGCTACGAGGTGGTTCCACGTGATTAGATGGTCCATCTTATCCTTACGGGGATTTAACTTATGTATAAAGCCTGTGAGAGGCTACACCCTAAGTAAATCGTGTTAGTCCGAGAGAGACTGCACCATGGTAATTAGTACTAAGGCCTGTGATAGGCAATACAATTATGATTTACGCCCTTCGAGGAGGGTTTGGTTTTGTCCGGGAAATTCCAGAATCATGTGCATTGGCATATACGCATTGCATTAGGTTGGTTGACCTGCGAGTCATGATTGATATGAGCTAATGTGTGGAAAACGATATATGCAAGTACCTCAAATTCCAAGTTCCTAATAAGTTGTTGTGATTGTTGTTTGTACTTGGGCTTGCAACATGATCTGTATTCTAAATCTTTTGTTTCATCGAAAACTTAGATGTTATACATTTTCAATAAATGGGTATACTTATTTTGTCAATGTTGTTATCTTGCTGGAACATGCTATGTATGTATTGTTGTTTTTGACGTATTTGGTAATTGTTAACTGTTATTTTCGATTGGTGACCCTTTACATTATTGTGGAAAATTGGGCTTTGCTCTCAGATGATACCCGATTTCGTTCCACCGACGGTTACCCTGACGACGCGGACGTTGTTAGACTTCCCTGATCAACATACACCGACTGCTTGGGTATATGACCCCATCTCAAGCAGGGCTACTTATACGGGGAAGGTGGTGAGAACCAGTAGGATTGCCGGCGCAGTGTCGTATGTGGAGCACACTCACGGGCGGATCGATGTTCTTGTACCTTCAGGATTAGTAATGGAGGCGAATGGAGTATATGCAGATGCAGAGTGTGGTGGGCACCCTTGCTATTGTAGTTATTAGTACATGATCAGATTAGTTTTTGTTGTATAGGGCCCTAGTGTTTTTGGCGGTTGTACTTATTTCATTTTGGGATGACTGTACTTATGACGTACCTCGACAGTGACTATTGTTGGTAGGTCTATGATCCAAAATTTTTGACGTGACAATGAGGGAGATAGCATTCTTGGAACAACACTTCTACGTAGGTGTCTGCCGAGAATACCTCAGGGATATGAGCGTTGTCTAGCTGGTCTCATAGCCCCGGTGTATTTTCTATTTATATACTTTGAATATTAATTCCCAAAACTATTTTAAATGGTTATAATTATGATGTAATTATTTAATTACTTTTGTCATTTTGTATTACGACGTATTACTTTATTGAGTGGTTTTATTTTAATTCTATTTCTTTAATTTTATTTTAAAAACAAAATACACTCGCACTGTTAAAAATCGGGGGTGTTACATCATCAGACAAAAAAACATGAAAGCGAATTTTATTTTCATTTTTTGATTAGAGTGGCGTTCCATAAAAACATCCTCCTTATTTTTTTAAATATCCTAACCTATTCTTGTCGGTTGAGTGTCTTGTTCAAGGAAATTAACAATAACAAAAATATAGAAATAGGTTTCATTTTTTATTGGATCAGAAAAACCCACTTTTTGAAAATCTTTGCCCTTGCTTGGTTCGGGATCGAACATCAATTGCAACGATTCGATAAATGGATCATTGGAATAGCTATACATAAACAATACATCACCCTATACCTCCAATTTGAGACCTTTCAAATAACTCAATATTTCATTTATTGAGGGGTAGAAGTAGAAGGAATAAAAAAAAAGATAATATATACAAATTGTATTCAAATAGTTATATATCATGAATAGATATGATCTGTGACGGATTGCCTTACCGCTTGGCCACACCCCATTTTCGATTCAACACTAATAAATACTATTATTGGTTGTTCGTCAATTACAGTTAAAAATTCATTCTATCAAATAAATTGTTGCTAGGATTTTGATATACATAGATATCGAATTAAACTAAATTTATTGATCATTACATAAAATTCAATTAAGATATTCTATGAATACACGAATTCTTTGATTTTTTTATTTAAGAATTAAAATTTTTTGAACTGGAGAAGTTCAAATCAAAAAAAGGGTTGCGGGGTCTGATCTTATTTGATTTATTTTTTTTATTACTTATTTTTTTTTATATTCATATCTATAAATACAATATTTGAATTTTTAATAATTTCATTATTATCCATTTTAAAATTAAAAAATTATTATAAAATTAGATAAAAATTATATAATATAATTATATACTTATATATTAGAACCTATTCTATATAGATCTACATATATTTCTTTATAAATCGAAATTTCTTTTATATTTAATTGTGAATATAAAAGTATAATAAATAAAAATGATTCTAAATAATATATATGATAAATTATATCATATATATATATATATAATATAATATAAAAAATTCAAGAAAATTAGAATTCAAAAAAAGAAAAAATACAATTCATTTTTTTAAAGAACAATATTTTTGTTATGCTTAATATCTTTAGCTCAGTCTGTATTTATATTGACTCTACCCTTTATTCAAGTAGTTTTTTATTGGCGAAATTGAAGTAGCAATATCGATTTACAAGAAAGGAGGGGTTTGAATTGTAAATCCGCCCTTTTTAAATTTCTGTTAAAAACTTAAGAAAATAACTCAAGATTGATCTTGGTTGTGAAAACAAAAAAAGGAGAACGTTTCTTGGTTTTCACCAGAAAACAGAGAACGTTCTTGGTTAGTTAAAATCAACAGTTCAGTTTATCTATTTAACTTGATAATTAACAGACTGAAAGTAAATAGAGATAAGGGAAGAGATATCACACACAGATATATCCTAGTACACCAAACCCGGGCTACGTCCAGTCCTCACAACGGTGAGATTTTCCACTAAGTGTTTAAAACAAGAACCTTCTTGGTTTTACAACACCTAGTTCAGATCAGCCTTGATCTGTTACAGTTTGTCAATCCTTTCCACCTAGAAAGAATTACAATCGGATCACCTATCAACCCTTGATAGGATTTTACAACTTCACCTTTTAACCTTAAAAGGATTTTTCTAAAATGACTCACTCAAGCTATAAACAAGCCTTATAATCTTCAGTGTTGAATGACAATGATAGGATTTAAAACAGAATCTGTTTTGACTCAACTCTTGTTTGAGTTTAGATTCTTTACAAATGGTTTCAGTAAACTAAAGATAGAGAATTTGATATAGAAGGTTATCGATTTCTTGAGAAGCTTTCAAGTGTGTAGATTTATGTGAGTGATGCTTTTCTCTGTACTTGAAGTTGTGTTTTCTTCCTGAGCTTTGGCCTTCCTTTTATAGGCATGAGAGCATTTAATGATGGTCAAATAAAGCCGTTGGTAGTGGTCTTGTCAGGCTTGACCAAAGGCAATATTTCTTATTAAAAATAATCCAGCTTTTGACTATTTTTAATTTCTGTTTTGAATGGACTGAAACCTTTGATTCTTGATCAGATTTCCTTTGTTTAATGATCCTTTGTACTTCAAATATATTTGTTAATATCTTTGATTTGATCTGGAGTTTTGATTATGTCAAAACAGCTTGGAGAATGATGATGAACTTCTGCAGAATGTTAATGAAATTCTAGAGATTGATAATCAATCTAGAGTCCTAGTATTTGAATTTTTTGGAGATTGATAATCAATCTGGAGGTTCAGCTTTGATCATTCTGGATGTCTTCCTGATCTTTTCTTGGATCTGCTTTGATGTAAACATACTTCAAGATCGTTCAACGTTCTTGGCAGTTAAGCTGGAGAAGGATGTAACAAGGCTAGAGAATGATTGTATCATTCTGGATTGATGATACACTATTGGAGAATGATGTTAAACATGCTGGAGATTTGATTGTTAACATGATGGAGATTAATGTTTGATCATTCTGAAGATAATTGTTAATCATGCTGGAGAGTGATAATCATTCTGGAGATTGATGATCATTTCTGGAGACTAATGATCATTCCTAGAGACTGATGATCATTCTTGATAGAAGATCATTCTGGAGACTGTTCTGATTATTCTGGACATTCTGATATTCAAGAACAGACTTGGTTCTTCCTCTGAATGTATTCCTCTGAATGTATTTTCTGGAGATATCCTCTGATATCGTTTTCTGGAGGTATCTTCTGATAATATTCTGGAGGTATCCTCTGATATCATCTTCTGGAGGTATCCTCTGATAGTATTCTGGAGGTATCCTTTGATATCGTCTTCTAGAGGTATCCTCTGGTGACGTATCCTCTGGAGGTATCCTCTAGTAGTATTCTGGAGGTATCCTCTGATATCGTCTTCTGGAGGTATCCTCTGGTGACGTATTCTCTGGAGGTATCCTCTGGTGACGTATTCTCTGGAGGTATCCTCTGGTGACGTCTTCTTGAGGTATCCTCTGATATCGTCTTCTGAAGGTATCCTCTGGTGACGTATTCTCTGGAGGTATCTTGTGGCGACGTCTCTTGAGGTATCCTCTAGTGACATCATCATCCTCTGGTGACGTTATCATCTGGTGATGTCATCCTCTGGTGATGTTATCTTCTAGTGACGTCATCATCCTCTGATGATGTCATCATCTGGTAATGACTTCATCCTCTGGTGACAGCTTCTGGTATCCTCTGGAGGCATCTTCTGTTATCCTCTGGAGGCATCTTCTGGTATCCTCTGGAGGTATCTTCTGGTGATGTCATCGGGTAACATCTTATGTTTTTCCAGATTGTGTCAAGAGTGTTTTTTATGCTGATTTCTTGGCTTTCCTTGAATCATTAACATGCTGTTAATTCTGGACATTCTGGAGA
Source organism: Cicer cuneatum (assembly GCA_037974295.1). Lineage (NCBI taxonomy): Eukaryota > Viridiplantae > Streptophyta > Magnoliopsida > Fabales > Fabaceae > Cicer > Cicer cuneatum. The sequence continues at coordinate 24,437,871 of JBBPBO010001984.1, read as the reverse complement.
CTGTTCAGTCTTGCATTGGCAGCTTGATTCATGGCCTTTTTCTTTGTGATTCGAATGGCTTCTTTTGATTGTAATTGATCACATTTGTGCGTTTTGATGAAGTGAATGGTTTCTTGCTTTGTTCACTTATGAATTCATGTTCCTTAAACAAAACTTAAGTGAAATCATTAGTAGACCACCATTCATAAAACTTAATCATTTAATTTAAAAAGTTTGTTGTCATTAAAACATATATCAAAAAAGTTTTTTCCTCAACAGAAATTACCTACCGTTAGTAATTGTTTCTATTTGCTTTTGTTTGGCAAAATGTTGTAAGTTTTCGAAGTGATTTTTAATTTGAATAATGTTCTAAAAAAATTTAGAATTTATTCAAAAACAAAAAATCTAACATTTTAATATTTAAAAAGATCTTAATTATAATAAGAAACAGATGTTTTTGTAAAAACCCAATAAATTAGATTTTGGCTTAAAATTTGATTTGAAAAATGGGTAATATGAGAAATATCGAAGGGCAATAAGGAGGGAAATATTTCCCTCATTTAATCTTTTCTGGGAATTCTCAACCATCATTCCCTTATTCTTCCTTCTCCTTCCCGTAACCAAGTCTGAAGAACGATCCCATTGTTACTGTTCAACCTCTCATCTAAATCTTCCATTTTTGCTTTTCTTCCAAATTTTCCAAAAGTAAAAGCTCACTAAAGACCCTCAGACCTGCTTGGGGGCTTTGCATGTCAAAATCTACCTCTCCATCTTTGAGAATCAACCCAAACCCGTGAAGCAAGGAAAAAACAACCCAGGCAAGAAGAATCTCTAACTGAAGCAGGTGACCCGACTTAAAGAGGAGCTCAGAACTAAATTGGACCAGAACCTTATTCTTCTTTAGTGCAATTCATGCTAGTTCCTTTTAAACAGCTTTCTCTGTCGCATGGGGTTTTTGGGTCTGATTGAAAACGAATTTAAAAAGTTTAAACTGATTTCTAGATTTCTCAAAATCTGAGGGTGAGGGAAAACTATGAATTTAGCATGAAATAAATGTTGTGAAATCTACATTTGAGATCGTTTAAAATGTCATGCATGTTGTTATCATTGATGCCTACTGTTATTGTTGATTGCGTGCTGATTGTTATTAATAAATTATGTAGAAAATCTAGGAAATTGTGGTTTAATGAATTATAGTTTAGATAAGAAACTCCTATATTCAACGCAAATATGAATGCATCTGATTCCTATTCTCTGATTATGTTTTACGTTCTGGGCATTTTGCCTCTGATAGCTGTTTTACGTTTCTGGGCATTTTGCTTCTGATCCTATTTTATGGTCCCATGTATCTTGCCTCTGGTGAATATTCTTATACTTTGCCTCGATTGTTTTCTTCTACTTTGCCTCTGATTTTAGATGTGAAACTCCTATATTCAAGGCTAATACGAATGCCTCTGATAGCTATTTTATGTTTCTGGGCATTTTGCTTCTGATCCTATTTTATGGTCCCATGTTACAGGTATAGATATGGTAGTTGATGTCATATGCATAGATATCATTTACCTACAAATGTGTGAAAAAACTGTAGCTAAAGGACCTAAGGAAAATAACTACTTCGCCCAAATTTGAGTGTGCGGAAATATCTTCTCCTCATTCCTTTTTCATTTGACTTCTCCTTTCCCCCAAATCAAAATCTCTTTTCTTTTCATTTTTAGCCAAATCAAATGTTACATATGTTTTTCATTTCTTTTCAAACTTACATCATCAAAATCTCTTCTCCTTCTACCATTGTTTCACCCCTCAGATAGGGTTTGAAGTGGGTGGAAGAGCGAGGTCGTAGAGTTTGACGGAGTTGTCGGTGACGACGGCGACTACAATGGAATTGGACCAGGTGACGTGGTAGATTCCATCGGCGGTATCGTATGCGGAGATTGGGAGAGTGGGGTTTGAGGAGAGGTCGAGGACGTGGAGCCTTGAAAAATCACACGGATCTCATTTCATCAGTTTTTGCATGTTCATGAATCAATATGAATTTCGCTGTTTTTTTTTTTTGTTTATTTAATTGGTTATTTTTGTGCAGGAACCAATATTCGGACAAATGAAGAGGTTGGGATTAAACTTGTGAGTATTCTGATTCTGACCTATTATCTACCCTAATTTGGAAAACAAAAGGAAAAAAAAATTAGCTTTTTAATTTTTGGTGATTGCAAAATTCAAATACTTTTTACTCAAGTTTGCTGAGAAATTCAAGGAGTTACATAAATTAGGAGAATGAGAATGTTTTTAGTGATATTGAAAATGAAACAATGGATTCCAAACAAAGAGTTGTAGAGACAATATGGGGTATTGAATTTCTTTTGGTGTGCTTTTAATTTGTTTTCATCACTGAACTTGTTGGTTTATTTTATGCTTGGTACTTGAAGTTTTGTGCATCTCTCTGCAGCAATATTGAAATTATTGAATGTTAACGTGTTTAGACGAGTAGTTTATTTTTGTTATTTTATTTTCCTTTTGTTTGATTCAGGAAAATGTCAAAACCAAGCATCCTCAATTGTTGTATGAAGCGAAGCTGTATTAATTACTGCAAGAAGGAAGTAAACTCCCATCTTTGGTGAATTTGTGTATTTTGGAACTCTTTATTTATCATTAACTTCATATTACTCACTTGGTTTAAATGTTTTTGGTTGGCTATCTTTTATTTCGAAACTGGAATCCCGAATATAATATGGTCCGGGGTCGAAGGAGAGTACAATGTCCTTGTGATGGATTTACTTGGCCCTAGTCTTGAGGATTTATTCAATTTCTGTAATAGGAAATTGTCCCTCAAAACTGTTCTCATGCTTGCTGATCAAATGGTAGGTTTTCTTGTATTGCATAAGATTCTAATTGACACTCACCTAGTTTCTTAAAATATATCAATCTGGAGCTGTTTCCAGATAAATCGAGTTGAATTTGTTCATTCCAAGTCATTTTTACATCGGGACATCAAGCAGACAACTTCCTCATGGGTTTAGGGAGGCGTGCAAATCAAGTATTTGTTAAATTCTTGTTTTTTCAGCTATTTTCTTAATTTTTCTGATCATGTCCTATGCATATGTATCCATTTTGTAGGTATATGTCATTGACTTTGGTCTTGCTAAGAAGTTCAGAGACAACACTACACACCGGCCTATTCCCTACAGGTACTTTTATTGCATCTTTAGTTTTATGATTTTTTTCAGTATGGTTGCACAGTTAAACTTTAAACTATTCCCCATCAGTATATTCCTTATCATGCTTATATTTTATAAAATCTACAATCAGGGAAAGTTCTATATCTGGATGTTATGCTATTGTTAATTATTTATGTGAATAACTGACTATTTAGTGGGCAGGAGAGTATTCTTGTAATAGAAACAACAACTTCAAAATTAACATCATTGAAAGATGTGAAACTGGATTGCTTAAATAGTAAATTGAAGAAAAACAGATCAATAATGGAAATAAGGAAATGTATTATTTATGGAAGTGAAAGATAACTGCAAAAGGATGAATATCCAAATGCCCACAGAGCTAGGCTCCTACAGAAAACAATATCCTTTGTCCATAACTAACAAATGATTTTCCAAAAGATAACCATTTCTCTCTTCCCTTAGTCCCTATATAACTGATTGGGTAACATGCTTTCCTCATCCCCTGCCTCATCAGCATTCCTTGTCCCCCTCTTCTATTTTTCTCTAATAAATCCCCACATCAAAAGCTCGGGGTCCTCACGGAAACAAACTTTGCTTTGCGCTGGAAATTATCATGGTTTTTCATTCCAAACATTGATTATTTTTCTGCCCGTTGATTTCTATATGTTTCTATAATCATTGCGTTACTTGTTACCCCAGTTCTTTAAGTAATTTGTCCGCGATGATTTGCCTTTGTTTGAACCAAGACACGTTGATGCCATACTTGCATAATAACTTTTTCTAATGCGTAAAATTAGCCTATTCAATGCTTGAATCCTATAATATTATTTTTCGTAATCATTTATGATGTTTTTAGATAATTTGGGCGTCCGTATCATAGGTATGTAATGTTATAGTAGATATTTACTTTTTAAATGATACAATTAAGCGGCAGTACGAAGTATCAATTAGTTTTCGTGTTGTATGAAAGTTATTAAAGGGTGAATGTATGCCAACAATTAAACTTGGTTTCGTTGGATTCTGACTCTCTCTCTCTCTCTCTCTGGGTGTGTATGATCGCTTTATATAGTCTTAAAAGTTATTTATTTAAAGAACAAGTTAGCACTTAATTTATGTTTCTAAGTAGTCAAAGAAATATATTTTTGTGCTTTTTCTCGGAATTTGACTTTCTTGTAAAAATCCTTTGCAGAGAGAATAAAACTGCGAGGTATGCCAGTATGGATACTCATCTTGGAATTGGTATGCTCTCATTATGTCATTTGATCAATATCCTTTCTTAACGACCATTGATTTTGACCCGAGGATGTCATTTCTGTGCTTTAATAGAGCAAAGCCGCAGGGATGATTTAGACTCACTTGGATATGTTCTTATGTATTTTTTTAAGAAGAAGGTAATCATTCTCTCACCTTTATTATTTGGTATTTCTTGTATCTTTTAATTACCTACTATTTCTTATTTGATATTTCTGCAGTCTGTCTTGGCATGGATTGAAAGCAGGTACTAAGAAGCAAAAGTATGAGAGAATCCGTGAGATGAAAGTTTCTACTTCTATTGAGGTATGATTGAGTGATGAAACAATATATTATTTCATATAATGTATGTTCATTATATGAAACAATATTTTAGAGTCTAGATGGACTATGTTTTAATGTCATTTTTAGCTGTTCTTGCCTTGTTGCTCCAGGATTCCAGTTTGATTATGTCTTTGATTGGACCATTTTGAAATATCAGCAGTCTCAAATCGCCACTCCTCCTTCACGTACCGTTGTAAGTGATGTTGCATCATCTCATTGCATTACATGTTTGATTGTTGAGATTAGGTTATTTTATTTTCATGGGAAATGACAATGTGACTAAGGGTCTTGCAGCTGGACCAAGTTCTGGTCTGCCACTAGCTTCTCCAAATGCTGATGGCCAGTCAGGTATCCAGGTTATTTTACTTCACATCCCTGATCTATAGTTTAACTATTCTGACTGAGGTGTTTACAGACAGGATGTTGGAGTATATTTTCATACCATTCAATAACTTGTTAGTTATTCTCTGATACACCACTTACAAATGACTTAACTGGATCTAAAGATGATATGGTGCGTATTTTTATATGAGTTTGTTTTGTTGCATCTTGTTTCTTTTGGTCATGACTCGATTTCAAAATATTGTTGTATCACTTGTGTTTCTATACACATCTTAAAAATAAGATTAGCAGGTGCTGTAAATATTTTTCAAAACTCTGCATTTTTTTAACATGTTATATACCATTTTCTGTGCTTCACTTCCGTGTGCCACACTATTGAGTTTTATGGCGTGTATTGGTACAGTGCATGTTATTCTATTTCTTGGCAAATATAATGATTATAGATGCTGTATGTAGTATAATTGTTATCATGCATATATGATATTTCCCACTGGTTAAGGTTAAACGAGGTTATCTGTTTATATGACAATTATTAGTTTTCACATTACTTGTTTGTGCATGGTTTATGCAGTTGTCAAATTTGAATTTCTTTCAGTCAAGTGGATCTGCAAGGAGAGGTGCTATCTTAAGCAGCCGTGATGCAGTTGTTGGCAGTGAGACTGAGCCCTCTCGTCCTCTAATGCCGAATCTGAGTCAAGGAGCACTTCATAAAAGTTCTGGTGCTCAGAGAAGTTCACCTATCTATCATGTTATCTGTGCACAACTGAGTATCATGCGGCAAGCTCTGTTTCGTAATCATTTGGCAAGTTCAATTATTTGTTTATATTTATATAGTTTTTAGTGACAATTATCATAGTAGATAGAAATTAAAAACATGTAGTGATAGTCTAGGAACATAGCAAGACACCCCTTAAAGTTGGTCGTGGATCCGGGTGTCACTCAAAGTATTTGGGACATTTAGCTACAGCGTGTGACTTCTAGTAACAAACTTTGTCCGTCACTAGAAGTCAATTTTCTTGTAGTGAGTACTTGGAAGATGAATAAAAGAGTGACTTAATACTTCAAAGATTAAATAAGACTTAATAAAAGCATAGAAGACAAACGAAAGAACAACTTTACAGTTAAAAGGTAAAATAATACATAATAAGTTATTCTAAGACTAACGAAAGACCAATTTAATACATCAAATATTTTTTATCTAATTTTACTTATATTTAATAATAGAGTGAACACTTCAAAGACTAACAAAATATTGACTTAACACTTAATTTTATATTTTCATTACATATTATAAATTAATTTATATTTATCCAACAAAATGAGAGAGTTATTTTTAATTTGGTAGTTTGTTACACATTTCCTTTTTACTCAATATCTACTTTTGTCTTATATGCACATCTCTATAAAATTTCACAATTTTTTTGGTCAATTACAATTTTTTTTTGTATTTTAGTTTTCAATTATTAAAGTTTACGTTTTCTTTTAAATCACAACAAAATTCAAAATTGTAATATATACATATGTTTAAAGCCCGTATTGCATACTAATATAAACACATAAGCCCACAATAACAAAAATAAAACAATAAAAAAACAAACATTATAGTAATAAAAAGTGGATGTCCTTTTTTTTCTTTTCAAACATTGCCACAAAAAAATCAAATACAAGTTCCTCTTCTCTCAACCATCCACTTATTTTATTATTAAATTGATGGCTATAACCTCCACTTGACTATGATGGAAATTTTTTTTACTTGTCCATACTAAAAGTCAACATTGTGTATACCATACTATTATTTTTTTAATACAACCATGTATTTCATTTTTGTTTTGAATAGAGCCATCCATTTTATTAAAAAAAATATATATATAGCCAGCCATGTGCGTTTATATATGTTCTCTTGGTTAAATGGTTTCATTATTTTTATTTTTTTTATATATTTTATATTATAAACTAAAGAGTGTAACATACATTTAAATAAAATCGAAACTTATAAATATATTGCAGCAACAAAATATTATAATAATTAAATTCTATATTTAATGATCTCTAAATAATTAAAATCCAAGTTTGTTTTGTGAAAACTAAAACCCGTGTTAATTCAAACCCATAATAATCTATAAATAATGCAAATCCTTTAATAAAAAAAATTCAAACCCATAATTATCTACAAATAATTTTAAGGACATGCTTCAAGCACGTTCTTTCCCTTTGGTTTTTCATTTGTCATGATCTGCTCTCCCTATGCTTCAAGCAGCCATCTATGGAAAAAGCAAGCTGTCATGATCTGCTCTCCCTATGCTTCAAGCACCATGATTTTAATTAAACGTGAATTGAATGTAAAATAATTTATTTTTGAAGATATTAATATAAAAGTTATTCTTATCATTCATATTGTTTGGATAATTTAGATCAAAATTGATTTAAATACATAATTACCAAAATGAATTTTAATTATGTATGTAAAACTATTTGTAGATAATTATGAGTTTAAATTTTTTTTTATTCAAGAATTTGCATTATTTATAGATTATTGTGGGTTTGAATTAACATGGGTTTTAGTTTACACAAAAAACTTGGGTTTTAATTATTTAGAGATCATTAAATATAGAATTGAATTATTATAATATTTTGTTGCTGCAATATATTCATAATTTCAATTTTATTTAAATGTATGTTACACTCTTTAGTTTAAAACATTAAATATATAAAAAAAATAAAAATAATGAATCTATTTAACCAAGAGAACATATATAAACACTCATGGCTGGCTATATATATTTTTTTTAATTAAATGGATGGCTCTATTCAAAACAAAAAAGAAATACATGGTTGTATCAAAAAAACAATAGGATGGTTTACACAATGTTGACTTTTAGTATGAACAAGTAAAAGCTTTTTCTAATTTAATAATAAAATAAGTGGATAGTTGAGATGAGAGAAGAGGAACTTGTATTTGATTTTTTGTGACAATATTTG
>JBBPBO010001984.1:24383221-24420374 GCA_037974295.1 Cicer cuneatum | reverse complement strand
ATTCGGCCATTTCTGGACTGCACAGCCTGTCCCTCTGATTTCGGCCACTTCTGGGCCATGGTCTGATTTTCTGATCTTGACCATCACTGGACTCAAAAAATTATTTCTGAACCATTGATCTGGATATTTTTACTCTGATCTAGACAGATTCTGGAATTTGGTCTGGAACAAACTGAAATAAACTTGATCAAAAAATATTTCAGTCTGGACATTTTACCTTTAATTTTGGACCAGGTCTGGGTTGATTCTGGAACTCATTTCTTTTGTTCTGGACTTAGTTCCATGCCCTAAATCATGCTATCTTATGGTCTGGGCCAAATCTGGATTGATCTTCATGTTTTGGACTCATAAACATACCTTCTGGTCAAGTCTGGAACAAGTCTGGGCTGTGTAATTTTTACTGCCAGGCCATCTTCTGGTCAGAATAACTTCTGGAATAAAATTGATATTTGATTCCTGTTTGTCTTGATCAACTCTCCTTCTAGCAGGCTTTCCAATGATATGATCCATGTTTCATTCTGAATTTTATTCCTTCTGATATAGGCCTGCAAAGTTATCTTCTGGTTCAGTTTTGTCATCTTGAAACATCTTCTGGAAATTCCAGAATTCATTTTCCTTTGATCTTCTGCTTCTGATTTCTTCAGTTTCTGATGACATTTAATTTAATAATTCAAGGTATAAAATAAGTTTACATTGAGTGCTTTTGTAAACATCAAAATCCTAAGTCTTAGAACCAACTTGGTTCCAACAATCTCCCCCTTTTTTATGATGACAAAACCTTAACTTATTTTGCTAATTTATAACTCGAATGACTTGAATTACTCCCCCTCAGACCAATCTCTCCCCCTAAGTCTGATACTCTCCTTTTCAACTCCTTCTTTTCACTCTTTCTTTTCTCTTCTCCTCTCCTTTTCAACTCCTTCTTTTTGCTCTCTTTCTTTTTCTTCACATTTCCTCTCCTTTTCAACTCCTTCTTATTTCACTCTTTCTTTTTCTCTCTCCCTGATTCCTCTCCTTTTCAACTTCTTTTGATTTCACTCTTTCTTTTTCTTTCTCCTTTCATTTTTTCTCTCCCTTTCTACTTATTTCTTCTTTCTTTCTCTCTCTCTCTTTCTCCCCCTTTTTGTCATCAGCCAAAAAGTGGTCCTGCTGTTTTTGTATTTTTGTTTTTCTCTGTACAAATTTCAGAAGGTAAAAAAAACATAAAATAAAAGACAGAAATTAAAATTGCAAGAAATATAAAAAACTCCTAAGTTGACTACTTGAGCTAGTCAGATATGGAGGTCATGCTGAGATGCTTCTTAATGAACTCGAACCTATCTTCTGGTAATGCCTTGGTGAAGATATCAGCCCATTGATGATCAGTGTCCACAAATTGAATGCTTAAGGTTCCTTTCTGAACATGGTCCCTAATGAAATGGTGTTTTATTTCAATGTGTTTGGCTCTAGAGTGTAAGATAGGGTTCTTGGTTATGTTTATGGCTGAGGTGTTATCACAGAACAAGATGCAGTTGCCACTTATACTTTTCCTTTCCAGCTTGTCTCCAGCATAGTCGGAATCACAGAAACCTTTTAATTTGTAGGTGGGGGTTTTCTTGTATAACAAGGTAAGGTTGGTGGTTCCTTTAAGGTATCTTAGAATTCTTTTGACAACAGTTAAATGGGATTCCCTAGGGTCAGCTTGAAAGCGGGCACAGACACAAACACTAAACATAATGTCAGGTCTAGAAGCAGTTAAATAGAGAAGGGATCCAATCATACCTCTGTATGTTTTCTGGTCTGCCTTTTGGCTGGTTTCATCTTTCTCAAGTGAGCAGGTTGGGTGCATGGGGGTGGCCATTGGCTTACATTCACTCATTTTGAACTTTTTAAGAAGTTCTTTGGTGTATTTAGATTGGTGAATGAGTGTACCTGATTTGCCTTGGTGAATCTGAATTCCCAGGAAGAACTTACGTTCTCCCATCATGCTCATTTGAAACTCCTTCTGCATTAGGTCAGAAAACTCTTTGCACAAAGTGCCATTAGTGGATCCAAATATGATATCATCAACATAGACTTGAATAATCAGAATATCATGTTTAATGGATTTCCTAAATAGTGTATTATCAATCTGGCCTCTATTAAATTCATTCTTAAGCAGAAAGTTACTAAGTCTGTCATACCATGCCCTTGGTGCTTGTTTTAAACCATATAGAGACTTTTTAAGTTTGAAAACATGGTCTGGAAAATCAGAATTTTCAAAACCAGGGGGCTGTTTGACATAGACTTCTTCACTTGTGTAGCCATTTAAGAATGCACATTTAACATCCATTTGATACAACATTATATCATGATTAGCAGCAAATGATAAGAGAATTCTAAATGCTTCTAACCTGGCCACTGGAACAAAAGTCTCAGTGTAATCTATACATTTCTGTTGACTGTATCCTTGAGCTACACCTTCACCCTTTTCATTGAATTTGTCTCTGAACACCTACTTGGTTCCAATAATGTTTTTGTTTGGTCTGGATACCAGATCCCAAACATCATTCCTTTGGAATTCATTCAGCTCTTCTTGCATAGCAAATATCCAACCTTCCTCTGCCAAACCTTCATCAACATTGCTTGGTTCGCATCAGCTTCTGGTTCTGTAACAGCTTCTGATTCTGATAAATCAGCTTCTGGTTCTTTCTAGGTACTTCTGTTTCTTGTGCTTCTGTTCCCTGCACTGTTTTTATCTTGCTTTGATTTGTTAAGATCAAGCAGTTTGTCATATTACATAATGCAAATTAAATAAGGTAGAATTTAACTCAATACAGCCAAACCATTCGTTCTGCTTCTGCTTCTGCTCCTTTTGGTTCTGATGAACCTGTACTATCTTTATCTCGCTTTGTTTTGTCAAGCAGTTTGTCATATACCATAATATAAATCAATTAATTTAAAAATGAACTTAGTTCAGCCAAACCATTAATTCTGCTTCTGGTGGTTTCTGTTTGTTTTTGAGACCACTGGAATGCTGTTTCTTCTGAGTGTTCAACTTGTGTGAATCACCTGGTTCCTCTGACAGTTTGAAGACCTGCAGAATGCTTATCTAGCTTTGATTGGTTAAGATCAAGCTTCTTGTTATCACAGTTAATATAAAATAATAATAGTATTTACAGCAAGGTGTAGCCTCGGTTTTACTCTAAAAATCCTCTTGCTTCTGATTTTCAGATTCCTAATATATATGTTCTGAGATTACATGGTTTGGATGAGGGAATTTGAATTCCCTTCCAGGTTTGTAGTCTTCACTGGAGTGTTTGAAGAAATCTCTTGATTCTGATTCTTTAATTTCTGCTTTGGCACATACACCATGTTCCTCTGGTGATTCTGGAACTTATGGTGATTCTGGTAATCATACTGATTATGATAATTAAAGTAGTTCTGATGATCATACCTCAACCTTTGATACTGATATCTGTTCAGGTTCTGGTTCTGGTACTGATTTTGATTCTGGTTCCAGTTTCTGTGCCTCCAGTTCTGGTTCTGGTTCCAGTGTTGGTTCTGGTTCCAGTTCCTGTACCTCTGATACTGGTTCTGGTTCCAGTTCCTGTTCCTCTGATACTGGTTCCAGTTCTGATTCTGGTTCCATTTCCTGTTCTGATTCGTGTGATATCTTTGATATTTCCTGTTCCTCATATGATTCTGGTTCTGGTTCCGATTGTGTTGACCAGTTCTTCTTCTACCAAAGTCACTTGGCTTCGGTTTGGTAGATATTGGAACATAGACTTTCTTCTGCTTGTGCGTTGCCAGCATCCATTGTCCAGGCACCATTGTTGGTGTCTCCTTCTGTTTGTTCAAAATATCTGCAACATAAACAATTTGTTCTTTTGGTACCCAGAACTGATTGGGTCCAGGTTTGTTAGTTGTAACAGCTCTCTGATCTTGTTCAGATTTTACCATTGGACAAGATAATTCAGAGTGACCTTTCTTGGCACAAACACTACATAAAACATCAGAATGAACAGCTTTATTTTCAGTACTTGTTTCTGTAAAACCAAGACCTCTCTTTCCAGAGTTGCTGTTTCCATAAATCATAGATGCATACTTACTTATTTCCATTCCATTTGAAATAAAGTTTTGAAAAAATAGCTCATGCATATCAGATTTACAAACAGTCTCAGAATTAGAACAATTATTAATTTTCAGAGTTTGGTTTTCAGATTTGAGTCTTGCAACTTCAGTTTTCAAATCATTGATTTCAGTTGTATACTCAGAAATTCGATTCTTTGAAACTTGGACCTCTTTGGTTAGATTTTTCTTATCTTCCCTAAGAGTTTTCAGTTTTAAAGATATCTTATTATTTGCATTTAACAAGTCTTTTAAAGTCTCAACTAATTCAGATTTAGACAGATCAGAAAATACCTCATTGTCTTCATCTTCTGATTCTGTTCCAAAGCCTGAGCTATATTCAGAACTTGAGTTGGTATGAGCCATCAGAGACAGAATTGTTTCCTCTGATGTGCTTCCAGATTTTCCAGAATGATTGCTTCGATCATTCTTCCTTCTGCCTGCTTTCCTTCTGGAATTCGTGCCTTTATGAGGTCCAGAAGCAGACTTAATGTGAGCCGTCTTTTCTGTTTCTGCCTCTTCTTCATTAGAAGATTCTTCCTCTGATTCTGATACATCCCAGGCAGCCATCAGACCTTTCTTTCTGTATCTGGAACTCTTCTTGGTTTGTTTGCCTTTATGAGGTCCAGAAGCAGACTTGATGTGAGCCATCTTTGCTGTTTCTGCCTCTTCTTCATCAGACGATTCTTCCTCTGATTCTGAAACATCCCAGGCAGCCATCAGACCCTTCTTTCTGTATCTGGAATTCTTCTTGTCCGGTTTGCCTTTTTCCAGATTTGGACATTCTGACTTGATATGTCCAGGTTCATTGCATCCATAACAAACAATATTCTTCTTGTCATATTCTTCCTTATCCTTGCTGTTATGTTTCTTTCTGAAGTTTCTTTTCTTCCTGTTTTCCCAGATCTTAACCATCTTTTTGGTTAAGTAAGCCATATCATCACAGTCACTGTCACTATCCTCTGATTCTGATTCTGCCTTTGCAGCTTTCTTCTATTTCGATTTTAGAGCCAGATTCTTCTTCTTTTTAGGTTCATCTTCTTCCAGTTCTATTTCATGAGACCTGAGTGAGCTGATTAGATCTTCAAGCTTCAAGGTACTCAGATCCTTAGCTTCCTGAATTGCGGTAACCTTTGGTCTCCACCTTTTTGGTAGACTTCTCAGAATCTTCCATACATGATCTGCAGTGGTATAGCTTTTGTTTAATACTTTTAAACCTGATACCAGAGTCTGAAATCTGCTGAACATTGTGTCTATGTCTTCATCCTCTTCCATCTTGAACAGCTCGTACTTTCTGACCAATATGTTAGCCTTTGCATCTTGAACCTGCTTGGTTCCTTCATAGGTCAGAACCAAACTATCGAATATACTCTTTGCTATTTCTTTATTTGTGCATCTATCAAATTCCTTGAATGTGAGTGCACTGACCACCATGGTTCTGGACTTGTGATGAAGTCTATGTAATCTGACTTGATCTGGTTTCATATCAAACATGTCCAGTTTCTTAGTTGGATCTTCTGGATCAGTAGGAGCAGTATATCCTCTGACTATCATCTTCCATAGTTCAGGATCTTGAGATATGACAAAGCTTCTCATTATGTCCTTCCAATACTCAAACCTTTCTCCATCAAACAGTGGTGGTCTGTTGATGTTGTTTCCCAATTCTTCTGCCATATTGAACCCCTTGGACCTTTCCTCAAACACGGTTAAGTGCTCAGCCATAAGACCGAGCTCTGATGCCAATTAAAGGTGCAAACACGAGAAGGGGGGGTTGAATTGTGTTTGACTTAACTTGAAACTTTTCGTGTTTTAATACTTTTAAAACAAAACTTGATGTATAATTAAAACAGAGTTAGCAGTGGATAAAAATAAAAATAAAACCTCACAGATTTTATACTGGTTCACCGTTAACGAGGCTACGTCCAGTCCCTTCGCTTTGAAGGATTTCACTAATTCAAACTTGAATTACAACCTTGCTACTGACCCTCCAAGTCAGTCTTCTCAATAGTCTAACAATCCTAGACTTCTTGAGGAAAAACAGCTCCTGTTCTTCAGCCAATCTGACACCCCAGATTGTAGAAGAATTCTCAACACTACAAATCTAATTGCCAAGTAACCTGCTACCTCTACTGACTCCCACAGCTTGTAGACTCTACTTCAACAACTTAGATTTGACAAAGTGGAACGAAAACAACAAGAGTACTTGCTTTAAAAACTAAGACTCAACAATTGACTTATATGAAAATTTGAGAGTGTTTGCTTTTGAAGTGTATGACCCTTTTGTGATTTTCGATACTAAGTAATCTGCCTTGTGCCTCCTTTTATAGATGCTGATTTGGGCCTCTTCCAATCCTTAAATTCGAGCTAAATATAGCTGGATTCTCTGTAAAAATATCTTGACCAATTGGGCTTTATTTAAATAAAAATCATATCTTTTTAAGCCTTAGATTTGTTTCATATCTTAACTGGCCAATCAAATCTGTGCATTGCTTCCCGCCACAGCTCCTGACTTCCATGCTACTCCAATTTAATTTATAACAAATCTTTTATAATATTTTGATAAAAATATCATGAGATCTTCACCATTAATTCCCATGATCAAATCTACACCATTGGATCTTCATGCGATAGTCCACAGCTGGACCAGCTTGATTGCTATGCTATTGTCCTATGAATTCGGCCATTCTTGGACCACACTTCATAGACATCTGATCTTCTGATTTCAGCCTTCCTGGATGTGCGCCTGATATGCTATGAACTTCTGGATTCGGCCATTTCTGGACTGCACAGCCTGTCCCTCTGATTTCGGCCACTTCTGGGCCATGGTCTGATTTTCTGATCTTGACCATCACTGGACTCAAAAAATTATTTCTGAACCATTGATCTGGATATTTTTACTCTGATCTGGACAGATTCTGGAATTTGGTCTGGAACAAACTGAAATAAACTTGATCAAAAAATATTTCAGTCTGGACATTTTACCTTTAATTTAGGACCAGGTCTGGGTTGATTCTGGAACTCATTTCTTTTGTTCTGGACTTAGTTCCATGCCCTAAATCATGCTATCTTATGGTCTGGGCCAAATCTGGATTGATCTTCATGTTCTGGACTCATAAACATACCTTCTGGTCAAGTCTGGAACAAGTCTGGGCTGTGTAATTTTTACTGCCAGGCCATCTTATGGTCAGAATAACTTCTGGAATAAAATTGATATTTGATTCCTGTTTGTCTTGATCAAATCTCCTTCTGGCATGCTTTCCAATGATATGATCCATGTTTCATTCTGAATTTTATTCCTTCTGATATAGGCCTTCAAAGTTATCTTCTGGTTCAGTTTAGTCATCCTGAAACATCTTTTGGAAATTCCAGAATTCATTTTCCTTTGATCTTCTGCTTCTGATTTCTTCAGTTTCTGATGACATTTAATTTAATAATTCACGGTATAAAATAAGTTTACATTGAGTGCTTTTGTAAACATCAAAATCCTAAGTCTTAGAACCAACTTGGTTCCAACACTTTGGTGTATTTAGATTGGTGAATGAGTATACCTGTTTTACCTTGATGAATCTGAATTCCCAGGAAGAACTTAAGTTCTCCCATCATGCTCATTTGGAACTCCTTCTGCATTAGATCAAAAAACTATTTGCACAAGGTGCCATTAGTTGATCCAAATATGATATCATCAACATAAATTTGGATAATCAGAATATCATTTTTAATAGATTTCCTAAATAATGTATTATTAATCTGGCCTCTATTAAATTCATTCTTAAGCAGAAAGTTACTAAGTCTGTCATACCATGCCCTTGGTGCTTGTTTTAAACCATATAAAGACTTTTTAAGTTTAAAAACATGGTCTGGAAAATCAGAATTTTCAAAACCAGGGGGCTGTTTGACATAGACTTCTTCACTTATGTAGCCATTTAAGAATGCACTTTTGACATCCATTTGATACAGCATTATATTATGATTAGCAGCAAATGATAAGAGAATTCTTATTGCTTCTAACCTGGCCACTGGAGCAAAAGTCTCAGTGTAATCTATACCTTCCTGTTGACTGTATCCTTGAGCTACAAGTCTGGCTTTATTCCTTACCACTTCACCCTTTTCATTGAGTTTATTCCTAAAAACCCACTTGGTTCCAATAATGTTTTTGTTTGGTCTGGGTACCAGATCCCAAACATCATTCCTTTGGAATTCATTCAGCTCTTCTTGCATTGCAAGTATTCAACCTTCCTCTGTCAAAGCCTCATCAACATTGCTGGGTACAATTGTTGAGAGTAAACCAAACAGACTGGTTTCTCTACTTGATGATCTGGTCTTTAGAGGTTCTGCTGTACTGCCAATAATGAGAGATTCTGGATGTGAAGATTTGTACTTCCATCTATTTTTCCCTCTAACTTGTTTTCAGAGTCATCATGTTCTTGGTCGTTCTCAGATTCTGCTTCTGGTTCCTGTGTCTCTGGTTCACTTGCAGTTTTTTCATCTTGCTTTGACTTTTGTGAGTCAAGCTGTTTATCATCAAACTTAATGTAGATTGATTCTTCCACAGTGTTAGTTTCCTTGTTAAACACTCTATAAGCTTTTGATCTCTCAAAGTAGCCAATAAAGACACACTTTTGAGATCTAGAATCAAACTTAGCTAGGTTGTCCTTAGTGTTCAACATAAAACAGATGCAACCAAATTGCTTAAAGTAAGAGATATTTGGTTTCTTACCTTTCCATAGTTCATAGGGAGTTTTATTTAGGATGGACTTGATGTAAACTCGATTCTGAATATAGCAGGCTGTGTTGACAGCTTCTGCCCAGAGATAGGTGGCAACCTTCATGTCATTCAACATGGTTCTGGCCATCTCCTGCAGTGATCTGTTCTTCCTTTCTACCACTCCATTCTGTTGAGGTGTTCTAGGGGATGAGAAGTTGTGAGAGATGCCATTCTCATCACAGAATTCTTCAAAGTACTTGTTTTCAAATTCTCCTCCATGATCACTTCTGATGGTTATGATCTTAGTGCCCTGTTCATTCATAACTTGTTTACAGAATGAGATAAATACTTTGTGAGATTCATCTTTGTTCTTTAAAAATTTTACCCAAGTCCACCTTGAGTAATCATCAACAATCACAAAGCCATATTTCTTACCACTTAGAGAAGCTGTTTGAACAGGACCAAACAGATCTAAATGAAGCAGTTCAAGTGGTTGAGAGGTAGAAACACAATTTTTAGTTTTAAAAGAGCTTTTAGTTTGTTTACCTCTTTGACATGCTTCACACAGAATCTCAGTTTTGGAACTTACCTTGGGCAGCCCTCTTACCAACTGGAGTTTGCTTAACTCTGATATGAGCCTGGGGTTTGCATGTCCTAGCCTCTTGTGCCAAATCAGATTCTGCTCACTTACAGATAATAAGCATTTAACCTGTTGCTTAGCAAGACTAAACAGATCAATTTTATAAACATTATCCTCCCTAGTTCCAGTAAATAAAACAGTCCCATCAATTTGACTAACCGCTTTGCAAGTTTTTTGATTAAAGATAACATCATATTTGCAGTCACTTAATTGACTTATGCTCAGAAGATTGTGTTTTAAACCTTTAACAAACAAAACATTTTTAATAGATAAGGAAGAAGAAGTGTTACCAACAGTTCCTGTACCCATAATCTGACCTTTTTGGTTTCCTCCAAAGGAAACTTTGCCTCCATTCTTCATAGTCAGATCCAGAAACATAGATTTATCTACTGTCATATGTTTGGAGCAGCCACTGTCAAGATACCATGTTTTGTGTTGCTGATCATACCTTGCCTTTTCTCTGTCAGAATCAGAGTTAGAGTCAGACTCAGATTCAGACTTAGCTTCTGTTCGAGCCATTAGAGCCAGTTCTTCTTCTGGCCTGTTTGAGCAGTTTCCTTGATTCAGCTTTGGTTGATGAATCATGTTCCTCTGACGATTCTGAAACATGTTTTGGTTTTGGTAATTCCAGTGATTTGGGTGAGTATGGAAGTTCTGATGATTCTGGTAACTTCTTATTTGACTCTGGTTCTGGTTCCAGAGTTGATTCTGATTCTGGTTCCAGTATCTGTGCTTCTGATACTGATTCCAGTTCCTATTTTGATTCCAGTTCCTGTTTTGGTTCTGGTTCCAGTGTTGAGTCTGGTTCCAGTTTTGGTTCTGATTCCGATTCCGGTTCTGGTTGGGATGACCAGACCTTGTTCTATCAGACTCAGATTGCCTTTGTCTTGTTGTAGCAGGAACATAAACCTTCTTCTGCTTGTGCATTGCCAACATCCATTGTCCAGGCACCATTGTTGGTGTTTCCTTCTGGTTGCTCAGAACATCTGCAACATAGACAATTTGATCTTTTGGTACCCAAAACTGATTGGGTCCAGGTTTGTTAGTCTTAACTGCTCTCTGATCTTGTTCAGATTTTACCATTGGACAAGATAATTCAGAGTGACCTTTCTTAGCACAGACAATACATAAAACATCAGAATAAGCGGTTTTATTTTCAGTACTTGTTTCTGTAAAACCAAGACCTCTCTTTCCAGAGTTGTTGTTTCCATAAATCATAGATGCATACTTACTTCTTTCCATTCCATTTGAAATAAAGTTTTGAAAAAATTGCTCATGCATATCAGATTTACAAACAGTCTCAGAATTGGAACAATTATTATTTTTCAGAGTTTGGTTTTCAGACTTGAGTCTTGCAACTTCAGTTTTAAGATCTTTGATTTCAGTTGCATACTCAGAAATTTGATTCTTTAAAACTTGGTCTTCTTTGGTAAGATTTTTCTTATCTTCCCTAAGAGATTTCAGTTTTAAGGACATCTTATTATTTTCATTTAACAAGTCCTTTAAAGTATCAATTAATTCAGGTTTAGAAAGATCAGAAAATACCTCACTGTCTTCATCTTCTGATTCAGTTTCAGAGCAGTATTCAGAACCTGAATTTGTATGAGCCATCAGAGACAGAATTGTTTCCTCTGATGTGCTTCCAGACTTGCCTGAGTGATTGCTTCTATCACTCTTCCTTCTGCCTGTTTTCCCTCTGGAATTCATGCTTATATGAAGTCCAGAAGCAGACCTGATGTGTGCCATCATTGCTGTTTCTGCCTCTTTTTCATCAGATGATTCTTCTTCTGATTCTGATACATCCCAGGCAGCCATCAGACCTTTCTTTCTGTATCTGGAACTCTTCTTGTGCTGTTTTCCTTTTTCCAGATTTGGACATTCTGACTTGATATGTCCAGGTTCATTACATCCATAACAGATGATGTTCTTCTTGTCAAATTCTTCCTTGCTGTTATGTTTCTTTTGCGAACCTCTCCTCTTTCTGTTTTCCCAGATCTTAACCATCTTTTTGGTTAAGTAAGCCATATCATCACAGTCACTGTCACTATCCTCTGATTCTGATACTGCCTTTGCAGCTTTCTTCTGTTTCGACTTCAGAGCCAGATTCTTCTTCTTCTTAGGTTCATCTTCTTCCAGTTCTATTTCATGAGACCAGAGTGAGCTGATCAGATCTTCCAGCCTCAAGGTACTCAGATCCTTAGCTTCCTGAATTGCAGTAACCTTTGGTCTCCACCTTTTTGGTAGACTTCTCAGAATTTTCCAGACATGATCTTCAGTGGTATAGCTTTTGTTTAATACTTTCAGTCTTGATACCAAAGTCTGGAATCCGCAGAACATTGTGTGAATGTCTTCATCCTCTTCCATCTTGAACAGCTCATACTTTCTGACCAATATGTTAGCCTTTGTTTGTTGAACCTGCTTGGTTCCTTCATAGGTCAGAACCAGACTATCGAATATATTCTTTGTTGTTTCTTTATTTGTGCATCTATCAAATTCCTTGAATGTGATTGCACTGACCATGATGGTTCTGGACTTGTGATGAAGTTTGTGTAATCTGCTCTGATCTCGTGTCATATCATCCAAGTCTAATTCTTTAGTTGGATCTTCTGGATCAATTGGTGCAGTGTATCCTTTAACTATCATCTTCCATAGTTCAGGATCTTGAGATATGACAAAACATCTCAATCTGTCCTTCCAATACTCAAACCTTTCTCCATCAAATATTGGTGGTCTGTTGATGTTGCCTCCCAATTCTTCTGACATATTGAACCCCTTGGACCTTTCCTCAAACACTGTTAAGTGCTCAGCCTTGAGACCGAGCTCTGATACCAATTGAAGGTGCAAACACGAGAAGGGGGGTTGAATTGTGTTTGACTTAACTTGAATAATTTTCCTGTTTTAATACTTTCAAAACAAAACTTGATGTATAATTAAAACAGAGTTAGCAGTGGATAAAAATAAAACTCACAGATTTTATACTGGTTCACCGTTAACGAGGCTACGTCCAGTCCCTTTGCATTGAAGGATTTCACTAATTCAATCTTGAATTACAACCTTGCTACTGACCCTCCAAGTCAGTGTTCTCAATAGTCTAACAATCCTAGACTTCTTGAGGAAAACAACCTTGTCTTCAGCCAATCTGACACCCCAGATTGTAGAAGAATTCACAACACTATGAATCTAATTGCTAAGTACCTTGCTGCCCTTTCTGAATCCCTCAGTTTGTAGACTCTACTTCAACAACTTAGATACAACCCTATCTAATTGCCAAGTAACCTGCTACCTCTACTGACTCCCTCAGATTGTAGACTCTACTTCAACAACTTAGATTTGCCACAGTGGAAAGAAAATAACCGAGTACTTGCTTCTTGAAAGCTGAAACTCACAATTGACTTATATGAAAATTTGAGAGTGGTTGCTTTGGAAGTGTATGACTCTTTTGTGATTTTCAATGCTTTATTCTTCAGCATTAAGTCTCTATTTATAGTTGAACTTTAGAACTTCACTGATGCTTTACTTCTGCAGTATATTTAGATTAATCTGTTTTGAAAATATTCTGGAGTATTTTGCTCAGATTCTGTTTTGAGCCTTTTGCCCACTGATCTATTTTGAGCATTTTGCTCAGCTTCTGTTTTGAGCGTTTTTCTCAGATTCTTTAATTCTCATGATCAAATCTGCACCATTGGATCTTAATGCGATAGTCCACATCTGGACCAGCCTATTTCATATTTTGTGATCCTCTGATTTCGGCCATTCCTGGACCACACTTCCTAACCCTGTGATTTCGGCCACCACTGGGCCATGGTCTGATTTTCTGATCTGGATCATCATTGGACCAAATAATTATTTCTGAACCATTGATCTGGAAATTTTTACTCTGATCTGGACAGATTCTGGACTTTGGTCTGGAACAAACTGAAATTAACTTGAACAAAAAATATTTCAGTCTGGACATTTTACCTTTAATTTTGGACCAGGTCTGGATTGATTCTAGAACTCATTTCTTTTGGTCTGGACTTAGTTCCATGCCCTGAATCATGCTATCTCATGATCTGGGCCAAATCTGAATTGATCCTCTTGTTCAGGACTCATCAACATACCTTCTGGTCAAGTCTGGACTGTGTAATTTTTCACTGCCAGGCCATCTTCTGGTTAGAATAACTTCTGGAATAAAATTGATATTCGACTCATGTTTGTCTGGAACAACTCTCCTTCTGGCAGGCTTTCCAATGATATGATCCATGTTTCATTATGATTTTTTATTCCTTCTGTTCTGGGCCACCAAACATATCCTCTGGTGATATTTTGACATCCTGGAACATCTTCTGGAAATTTCAGAATTCATTTTCCTTTGATCTCTGCTTCTGTTTCCTTCAGTTTCTGGGGCATTTAACTTAATAATTCAAAGTACAAAATAAGTTTACATTGAGTACATTTGTAAGCATCAAAATCCTAAGTACTTAGAACCAACTTGGTTCCAACACAATTGACACCTTAACTTTCTCTGCAATAGGACTCATCAACAGTTATTCACAATGCATATATATTTTAAAAAGACAAACAAAAACAAAACCTTAAAAGAGACAGAATAACTAAAGATCAAAATCACATACCATATCTATCAATTTGCAAATAATTTGAAACAACGGAACCTAATAAAAGTGTTAGAACAACTGAACTAACATCATTAAAGCATGACTAATTACTATTAATAGAAATTTAAGATAATAAAGATCTCTTGATAATTGACAAATGGCTACCTTGTCGTTAATGAAATTTACAATAAATGTAGATATTATAATGTATAGATGCCCAACATAAGTTAGGCCAAATCCTATCACACAACAATTTATATGTACTGTAATAAGCATAAAAATTTAAAATTACATTAAACAAATATAGTTTAAATTGCAACAGCAAATCAGACATCTATTCTATTCCATCTCTACTTGCATTCTTTCTAGTAGATATAAAGAATAAGAAGCAATAATGTCAATGATTAACATTTGAACTCTACAAATCAGTAATAATGCATGTTTCCCTTGGACAATTCATACCATTATGTCTTCAACTGGATGTATCAAATAGTAGTAATCTCATCCTTAATTTAATCTATGTATTTGTTTATTTCCTCCAATTCCAAATTCACTCAGAAATTGCTTGCATTTTCAGTAGTACAATTTTTGAGTGGGCAAGCATAAATAATATACAAAACACAAATGAATTTCATATGAAAAGTCTATTGAACAGATCAAGGTTAACAATGAAAGACCCGTCATAGCAATTAAAAATGAAAAATTAGGTAAAAGGAGACAAATAGATATTTTAGAAATTCATGTAATTTAAAATTAATATTGACATTATTGTGAATAAATAGCTTACTTCGTAAATTTATATAACAGTTGCAAATCAAACTCTATAAAACTTCTTAAAAGATATTAATTACTAAAGATGATTTCAGTTAACAACTTTTGTTAAAAAAGGCCTACGGTAAGTGAGAAATAAAACCCTACATAATTCCCCAATATGTATTGGTGACATTTAATTTTAAAATATTAACCATTGTAAATCTGACGATTAATTTTACTACTGTTCTGATTTGATATCAGCATGATTAACAATGCAATTCGAATACAATTAAATGAGAAAATAAAATAAAAAGATATATTAGAAAGAAGCACAATCACCTATAATGCATTCTTACAGAATCAATCCAAATGCCATCAACTATTCAAAATGAAAAATAAAATAAAAAAATTTATTAAAATAGAAAGAAAAATAAACTTTGGAGTAATTTTATATGCTTAAGTTTAATTAAAAAGAAATGGTAAGAAAATGAATGGTGAAATGATGAAGCATCAAAATTTATTTGAATGAAAACTTGATGCATTAATTCAACTGCCACCAAATCAAAAGATTAAACTAAGAAAAAAGCAAAATTGAGAATCAAACTTCATCCACAATTCAAAATACATGAACAAAATTTTAACACATGTCTTTAAATAAGTTCTTAGCTGAAAATGAAAAACACAAATAACAAAGACTGCAATTATCATGTAAAGGAACTCCGTGTCTAGGACGCAAACGGTCATCAGTCCCAAAACATTCCATTTTGTTGGATTAAAAACATACATTTTCATATGTAACGTAGTATATCATGTATATAAAGTTCTTACATCAAGTTTAATAATTAGACTATTTTATACAAAGTTTAACTAAGAATGAAATTTGCATGAATAATGACAACAAAATACTATTTCATATGACTCACTTATCTGACTCTAACTCAATAATCTTAAATTTTGTACTAATACTATTCCTTTCATAAATTGTCTCTTGTCCCACTCCAACTAAAACTCCCACCACTACAAAAAAAAGTATCTATTGTGACACACAGATTTTGTGATGTTTTTTTCTGCCACTAAAGCTACTTTTAGCGACAGTTAGGGTATCACTCTTTCTAAAAATATTATACTCTTTTATAAAAAAAATTAAATGCACAAAAATGTTCTTCTGTTTTCATTTGGAAATAAATTTTCCATTTCTTCCCATTTCTCTCATGTTTCAATAAACCTATTTCCCTTACTTCTCCTGTGAAATCATTTTTCGATTTTCCCTATCAGAAATCTTTTTGCTTCTCTTGTAACAATTCGATTTCCTTCGACTTTCCTCTTTGATTCATATTCTTCTTCAATCTTTTTGTTCAATGGTTTTTGTTGTAAGTGTCAAATGGAAAGAATATTGTTCAGTGCCCAGACTGGAAGACAATGTAGGGCTCGAATGTTGTTAATTTTTTAACATGAAAACTATGTTCACATGGCCTTTAGGTAGCTATAGTTATAGTTAAGAAGATTTGTGTTGCTGGTGGACTTTTCTTCTTCGTTAAGGTTTCTTATTCACTTTGTCATAAATATATTTTCTTGCTCAATTCATTTTTAATTTTTATGTTGCAAGTTCCTATTTGGCAAGTCAATTTAGGGTTCAGATCTTGTTACAATTTGAGCATGAAAACTATGGCGAATGGTCATATGGTTTGTTAGGACACCTGTTTTTACCTAGGATGAGCCCATTATAAAAAATGACACCAAAGGGACCCACCATATGGAAGGTGTGCTCGATGAATGGAAGGGGACGGCCAGATGAGAGGGGTGCAAGTTAGTTAGTGATTTGTCAACAGATTCCATGTGATTCTGTTATTTAATAGAGGGAGAATAAGGGTGAGGTTATTCTTGCATTTGTGGATAATTCTATTTGGAGAGAATATCTCCTTGTAGGAGTCTCTGACTCTGGTTTACCATTTTCTGCTTGTAGAGCTTATGAGCTCAACTACTACTTCATAAATAAATATACAGTTTCATTACCTTGAATGAGCTAGTTCTATCATGGTCTCTTGGCAGGCTTCTTGTACAGTAAACTAAGATCATGAAGATTTCCTTGTGGTGTTAAAATTGTCAAGTTTCTTATTCACTTTATTTAATTTGTTTTCTTGCTCCTTTGTACCTATTTTCTTCATCTATAACCAGCTTATATCTTCTGAGTCCCAGTCATTAATGGTGAAAAATCATTTGATTTGACTTTTTAAATTGATGTTCTATATGTTCAAGAAGCTATGTCTTGTGTAATTATGCTCCCATATGTATCTCATATGTACAATTTTCACAGCCATGAGAGTGTTTTATATCTTATTGCAATTTTTTAGTCTCGGTTTCCTTTGCAGGCTAAAGCTGAAGAGATAGCAAAATTTATGAATGAGAATGAACAATTGAAAACTTTTGGTCTATCTATTTTTGCAGGTTGGTGTTAGAATTTCATCTTGGATTTTGAAAGAATGTGATTTATCAAAGAGAATTTTTGGATATTATGTATTTGTTTTAAGTGCATACTTTTATTTTGAGCTAAACCAGTGATTGGACTCCATGCATTTTGTGTTTCATTGCAGGTTTATGCTCTCACCAAGGAAAGGGATATGCTTCGCCGAGAACAGAATAAAAAAAGTGATGTAACTGCTTTGTTGAAGGAAAATGATGAAATAATTACTCAAGTTATGGAAGAAGGTAACACAGTCTAAAATCAAGCCTAAATCTATCCCAGCTTTCGTGGATACAAAAATTTGTTTTTTTGTTAATAGTATCTTTTCAGGGTTGATTATATGTATGTTTCTTTATATATATATCAGCGAAGTCTGAAAGGACAAAAACTGTATCACTAAATTATTCTGTCGGATACTTCTTTGGACAAATACAGTATACTGAAAATGAATATTCATAATTATCAAAGCAATAACTGCTTCATCAAAACCTTTTAAAATATTCTCCTCCAACTTTTTAAAATATCAAGTGTTGTCGTCCAGTTACTTTGCTTGGCCCTAGAAAATATTTGGTTAGAGCCCCCCCTGGAATTGCACTTGGTGTGTTGATTAGAGTGTGGGATCTATTCAATGCCATGGGTTTATATATTGTCTCAAAAACATAATTATGTGGCTTCTGGTTTTGGGGGGAATTCAGATGTGGATACTGCTTGGGTTTTGACAGATTCCGTTGAAGGTGGTTCCATTAATGCCTAGTTTGACATAACCTTGGTTCCTCATAGCTTGTTTATTAGTATCTTATAATACATGTTAGTTGTTAGTCAATTCGAAACAAAAATGAATCCAATTGATATGATCCACTGTGTATATCTAACTGAATCCCAACATGAATTTCAATTCATTATGATGAATTCCAATGAATCACACACAACTTGCCCTTGAACTTTTGTCAAGAAAATCACTTTTTTCTTGTCAACTTTGTGTAGTCAACACCTTTTCTTTTGTCATTTTGATTTTTGACTTGAATCTTGAATTATTTTGAGGTTCATATGCATGGTTTTTTTTTGTCTATGTCCCATGCTTTTACTTAAAAATATCATATTTCTATTGATAATGTATGTATCAATTCATTATAATATTCAATTCATGATTTAAAAAATAGGTCTTCCTTTGCTAACCATGCTTCATAGCCCAAACAATATTGTCAAGGTTGTAACTAGATGCATCATGCATACTAATTTTGTCTTCCAAGTTTTTATGGGTAAGGATGTTAAAAGTGTTTAATCAATTCAATTGTTGTGGCCGCTACTGAGTGTTTTGTAAATTTGAATTGGAAAGTGAAACCCGGCTTGATGGACAATGAAGTAGAAATGTTGCTTTACAAGGAAAGGGGGTTTGAATTGGAAAGTTGTCTTTTAATATTTTCTTGTTAACACTTAAAAATAACTCAAGAGTGATCTTGGTTAATAAGACAAAAATGGAGAATGTTCTTGATTCTGAAAACAGAAAAGGAAGAACGTTCTTGGTTAGTTTTAAAAGGCAGAAAGATCTTAATAGTAAAGTCAGAAAACGGAGAACGTTTTGAAAAACGTAGAACGTTCTGGTTTGTTTTAAAATAGAAAATTGTTTTTTCAACTTAAGTAAATAAAGAGTTGAATGTAAATAGAGTTAAGGAAAAGATAACACATAGAGATTTATCCTGGTTCACCCAACTTGGGTTAGGTCCAGTCCTCACACCAGTGAGTTTTTCACTAAGTGTTTAAAACAAAGTACCCTCTTTGTTTTACAACTCCTAGCTCAAATCAACCTTGATCTTTGTTACAGACTTTAATCTAATTCCACCTAGAAAGAGATTAATCAAACCACCTACCAACCTTGATAGGATTTCTTACAATCTATCCCAAACTATACTAAACTCTTATAGTTTGAGTTTTACAATAATGATGAGATTGTATTAATAGAATCTGAGATGTCTCAACTCTTGTTTGAGATTCGATTCTTTACAAAAAATTCAGTACAATTATATCAGAGTAAATAAGAATTGATCAGATTGATTCTGTTGAGTGATTTAAGAGTTTCAAGTATGTGAATGTGAATGTTTTTATGAGACTAGTTAGCACTTGAACTTCTGTCTTTTTCCTGAGTTTTGGCCTTCCTTTTATAGGCGTGAGAGCAATAAATGGAGGTCAACAGAGCCGTTGGTAGTGCTCTTGTCAGGCTTATCCAGAGGCAATATTTCTAATTAAAAATAATCCAGCTTTTGACTATTTTTAATTTCTGTTTTGAATGGGCTGAAACCTTTGTTCTTTCTTACTCTGATTCTTTTTGCACTTGATGGTATCCTCAGATTGTATTTTCTAGAGGTATCCTCTGATAGTATTTTCTAGAGGTATCCTCTAGTATCGTTTTCTGAAGGTATCCTCTGGTGACGTCTTCCGGAGGTATCCTCTAGTGTCGTCTTCTGAAGGTATCCTCTGGTGACGTCTTCTGGAGGTATCCTCTGGTGACATCATCCTTTAGTGGCAGCTTCGAGTAACATCTTCTGTTTTCCAGATTGTGTCAAGAGTGTTCTTTATGCTGATTTCTTGGCTTTCCTTGAAGCCTATCTTTAAATTAATACACTCAAAAGCACAAGTTAAATCAACATAATATTTAGAATCATAATTAACGATCTTTAATTAACTTTTGTTTATCATCATCAAAACTTTAAAAATAAGAGTTTGTGTTAACAATCTCTCACTTTTTGACGATGACAAACATGTTAATTTAGATTTTAATTTGATTATATTTTATAAATTTTGAAGAGCTAAAAAGCTCCCTCTCAATTTGTGCAGTGATTTAATTTTGACAGAAGATTTAAAAATCATGCAAATTTAAAAGCAACCAGATATCAAACATATTCATAATAAAGACTTTCATTAAATGAAATCAGATGATAAGTACATAGTAAGATTAAGTCAAAAGATATACAAAAGTATGATATACAAAAAGGACTTTTATCTAATTACAAAAAGCTTAAACTAAATCTAAAATCTTCAAAAAGATCCTAAGATGCCCTTTGTCATAACAAAAAGGAAGGAGAAAAAGATCCTAAGATGCTAGAGATGGTGAGTATCCCTCGGGAAAAGAAGACTTGGCGGGATCAGAAACAGGTTGAGGAGAAGTAGAAGGATGAACAGGAGGAGGAACAAGTCCATGTTTTGGAGCAAGTTGTTTTTTCATCCAGGTGCGCAGCAGGGTAGACTCCAAATCTTGTTGAGTTTGGCGGCCAATGATGGTTTGGAGGGCAGCCATGATCTAAGAGTTGGTGGGTTCTTTTGGTGGAGAAAGAGGAGGAGGCATAGGAGGAGCGGGAGTGGTGGAGTTTGTAAGTGTGGAGGCAATGAGGACTAGTGAGAGGGATTAGAGATAGACTTCTGGTTGATGGAGGGTTCAGGGGTATCAAAAAAAGTCAAAAATTGATTTATTCCAAAAAGTGAGGGGCTGGTTTTCTGGGGTGAAATGAATAATGGCGACAAAGAGGAAACGTGCTGATTGGGAATAAGGGTGCACCTATGTCAATAGGTGACTGAAAGTAAGGGAGAAAGTCTGTTGAGAATAAGGTTGAAGGTTGGGGTAATACAGAGAAAGTGTGAAGAAAGTTGGGTTGGGCAGGTGAACTTTCTCGATTTTGAGCAGCACGTTCTTGAGCAGTTTCTGCTACTTCTTGAGCAGTTTTTAGAAAGTTGTGAGGGCTGGGGTTGGAGCTGGAGCAGCAGCTCTTCTCCTTGAGGAGTGTTTCCTTTTTAGTGATGATGTAAAGAATGATGAAGGAGCACTTGCTTCAGATCAAGTTTTCTTCATATGAGAGATATTCTTGGAAGAAAACTTGGAGATTTTTATCAGAGTTTTCTCATTGCTGAAAGGAATTTGAAAGTATTTGAAGATTTGAGTCAGAATCATCCCACAAGGTACAATATTTTTTCTGTAATCCTTATTTGCAGCAACTATCGTATGATGGATAAAGATGTGAGGCGCTTGTAATTTAGGAGATGATGGATAATCAAAGCATCATTGTCTAACACATACTCATGGCTTCCACAGTGACGAAGTATGGTATGGTGGCTGATGCTGTTTAATTTTTTTGAAGGGGTTTGTGGAAAGTTGACGTGTAGACCCTTCTTGAAAAAGATCAGAGAGTACCTCTTTTTTTTTTAGATTCAAGGCCTCATACCATTTTTCTCAAAAAACAGAAGGGCCTTCAGTGGGGAGGTTTAGGATAAAGGCCAGGGATTCTGGGGTTAATTTTATCTCTATCCCCTTATCCTTTGAGATGATTAGGGCTTGTCAGAGAAGGTCTTTGCTTGATAATAAAAAGCCCTGATGACATCTGGATAGTAGCATTATGATGTTTGTAGGAAAGAAGATCAGCCTAAAACATCAGTGTGATATTTTACAACATTTCCATCTACTATCAGGTTGTCAAAATTAGAAACTCTTCCCACTCCAATAGGGCGTTGAGCCCATTTCTCTTTGTAAAGCTTGGATATAGAGGAAGGAATCAAAGGGATGTTTTTGGTGTGGTGGAGAGGAGAATGTTGGGGGTCAAAAAGAGATGGTTCCTGAAACGGAGAACGGTCAGGTATTAGGGATCGTTCTGGAGAACGTTCTTGAGAACGTTCTAGAGTTTGTGTTTCAACAGAAGGATACCGTTTCTGTTTGGTTCGTTTAGGAGCCCTTGATATTGTCTTTTGAGGAACCTTTAGATTCTTTTTGGCAAGGAATTGGGAGAGGGTGATGGTGGATTTTTTCTTTATGATTTTGGAAGGAGGTTGAGATGGCTTTGATGAAGAGAGTATTTCATCTATGTTTTTCCTTTTCTGGTTGGAAGGAGTAGTGAATGATGGTTCAGAAGAAATGGTTTGACTTTGTGGTTGTGTGGGAAGGGAAATAGGGCTAGATTCCCTAGAGGATGAAGATGAGGACTCTGATGAGAAGGGCATTTTTATAGGTGAAGGTCTGGGTAGTGGTGATGGTGAACGATCACGAAATGGAGAAGGGGGTGGTGGTGATTCTTTGTAAGCATTTCTGCGCGCACAAGACTTTGTTCTGGCCATTTTGAATTTTTGAAATTTTCAGAGAGTCAGAAGCGTTGTGAGGAAGATGAAGATAATTGAAAGGTTTTGTGAGATACTTCAGCAAAAACCGTTCCTTATTTAGAAAGAAAAAAGTAATGATGATGAAAACCTAAGGAAGAAGGATGAAAGGATGCAACACATCATTTGACAGTGTGTCAGAGCGCCTTTTGGAGGCAGGGGACAATAGCATTAAATGCTAAGACTTTCCTTTTTCATTTTGTCTGCGCAGAGAAGAAGTGACAACGCATGGGAGAAATTTGTTTCCGAAAACGGAGAAAGATAACTGAAAAATGGAGATTGATAAACGTTCTTCGTTTTCTGCAGAAGCATAATTTTAATGAGAATTCACTAGATTTCTCACCATTTTTAGTCTTTCTTTAATTGAATTAAAACTATCCTCAACTAAAGGCTTTGTAAATATATCAGCAAAGATTAATTCAACGTTTTTCTTGCTAACATGATCATTAATAAAATGGTGTTTAATTTCAATGTGTTTTGATCGTGAATGCTGAATAGGATTTTTAGGCAAATTGATATCGCTGGTATTATCATAGTAAATTTGAATTAGAATAACTTACAAAGAAGTATTCAAGTTGATTCTTTATCCAAATTACTTGGGAGCAATAATTTGCTGCTGATACGTATTCAACTTCAGTAGTTCATAGTGCAATTTTGTTTTTCTTCTCACATGACCAGCTGATTAAGGCTTCTCCCAGGAACTGGCATGAGCCACTTGTGCTTTTTTGTTCAGTTTTATCCCCAGCATAATCAGTGTCACGGTAAGCTACAAGATCAAAATGACTACCTTTTCTATACCAAAGGCCAAGATCAGTAATACCGACAAGATATCTAAAAATTCTTTTTACAGCAGTTAAATGTGATTCTTTATGAACAGATTGAAATCTAGCACATAATCCTACTGCAAATACTATGTCAGGTCTACTGGCAGTTAGGTATAACAGCGATCCTATCATGCCTCTATATTCCTTCTCAGAAACAGATTTTCCATTTCCATCTTTGTCCAATGAAGAAGATGGATGCATGGGAGTAGTCATGATTTTGACTTGATTCATTTTATATTTTGTTAAAAGATCTTTTTTATACTTTTCTTGACAAATAAAAATGCCATTATCATGTTGCTTGATTTGTAAACCAAGAAAGTATCTTAACTCCCCCATCATGCTCATTTTAAATTCACTTTGCATGAGTTTTGAAAAAGTATCACACATTTTCTCATTTGTTGAACCAAAGATAATATCATCAACATACACTTGAACTATGAGTAAATCATTTTTATTATTTTTCTTAAAAATGTAGTGTCAATGTTTCCTCTGGAAAATGCATTTTTGATTAAGAAGGAACTCAATCTTTCATACCAAGCTATTGGTGCTTGTTTTAAACCATAGAGAGTTTTGGTAAGTTTGAAAACATGATTTGGTTTTGATTGATCTTCAAAACCAGGAGGTTGTCGTACATAAACTTGCTCATTTAAAAATCCATTTAAAAATGCACTTTTGACATCCATTTGAAAAAGTTTTATGAGTTTATGAGATGCATATGCAACAAGGATTCGTATAGCCTCTAACCTTGCAACTGGCGCAAAAGTTTCATCATAATCTATGCCTTCTTGTTGATTGTAACCTTGAGCAACCAGCATGGCTTTGTTACGAACAACCTTACATTCTTCATCCAATTTGTTTCTGAATACCCATCTTGTTCCTATAATTGTTTGGTTATGAGGATTTGGAACAAGATCCCAGACTTTATTCTTTTCAAACTGAAAAAGTTTTTCTTTCATTGCATTTATCCAAGATTGATCAACAATGGCTTCTTTGATTGACTTTGGTTCGATTTGGGAGATCATTGCCATGTTGTTGTTGTCATCTTCTTTGAAAGACATTCTGGTTTGAATCCCATCAGTTGTATTTCCAATAATCTGATTTTAGGGATGGTCACTGATTATTCTCCAACTTTTGGGAGGAGAATGAAGTGGAGACTGTTTATCAATATGGGTTTCCTGGGGAACATTCTGTTGTTGTTGTCCAGAATGTTCTTCTTCTTCATCATCTTTCTTGCTTTGATTTGAGCTTGGTTATTGTTACCAATGGTTACCGAACCTCCTTCTTTCTTTTCAAATGACATGAAACAATTTTTATCTTCTGTCATATGTCTTGAACAACCACTGTCCAAGAACCATGGCTTTTTCTTGACAAGTTGAAATCCATCTTGCATAAGGTGTTATATCAACTTTAGGTACCCATTTGGTCTTGGGTCCTTGAGATTAGTTTTAAGTTTGGATTTTCTTTTGATATAAAAGGTTGATTCATTGTGACCATTTTTAGAGCAATGGGAACATTTTAGTGTTTGAAAATTTCTGGAAAGCTGATGTCTGATAGGTGTTGGTAAAATCCCAGAATGTTCTCCTTTTAAAATTTTTGGAGAATGTTTTTGTCCAGAACATTCTCCCTTTTTCAAGTTGCCTAGGGAACGTTCTCCCTTTTCTGGTTTTGAAAACTGTTTGTTTTTATTCCAGATTGTTTCAGATTTATTAAATTTCTTTTGTTTTTTATTTTATCTTCCCTCTTTTTGAAATAACATGCAAATTCTAGATGTCCTATTTTATTACAATATGAACACTTAGTTTTGCATTTATTCTCTTTACTTTCTGGAACAAAGAAGTTTTCATATAATTTCATTTTCTGTGTTTTATCAAAACCAAGTCCTGCTTTATCAAAGATACCTACTTGAGATCCCATAATTTTTTGAAAGGTTTCAGTAGCTTTGATGAATTGTAATAAATCAGACATATGTTAGCTTCTTCTTCTTTTTCTTCTTCTGTTTTTGATTCTTCTGAATCATCCCATATGGCTAACATTGATTTCTTTTTGAAAGGAAATATTTTTAGTGTTTTCTTGTTTAATGGACATTCTTCTTTGTAGTGTCCAAGTTTGTTGCAGCCTAAGCATGTGATCTGACTTTTATCTACTTCTGTCTTGGGAATTTCTCTTCTGCTTGGGAATCCTTTTTTAATTGATCTCTTCTTTTCATTATCCTTTGAATCTTTCTGGTGAGCAGAGCTACTTCTTCATCAGTATCTTCAGTTTCTTCTAAGTCCTCTTTTGTTTGTGATGGTGAATTCTGTTGTGGTGCTTTTAATGCTAATGCTTTATTCTTCTTGATTGGTTTGTCTTCTTGTTGCAACACTTCATGCGCTCTTAATGTACCAATCAACTCTTCTAGTGCCAATGCATCAAGGCTCTTGGCATGACTTATGGCAGTCACCATTGGCCTCTTGGTTGTTGGAAGGATTCTCATGATTTTTCTAACTCTATCTTGCACTGAGTACGATTTTCCTAAGGAGTGCATCTCCTTTACCATGGTTGTAAACCTTGCATACATCTCATCAATGGTCTCACCTTCATTCATTTCAAAGAGTTCGAATTTCCTTATGCTTATGTCGATTTTGGTTTCTTTAACATGGCTTGTTCCTTCATGATGAGTTTGCAATGTATCCCATATTTCTTTAGCAATATTGCATTCGTCAATTCTTTCGTTTTCTTCTCTGCTTTAGGTACATCATAAGAATAATTGAGTTTTAGAGTTTAAGAGTACCTTAGTTTTGTCTTCAGTTGTCCAGTCAGCTTCTCTTTTTTTCGGATGATGTTGGATCATCTTAATTTATTCTTGGAATGTAATCTCCATCAGTTATGACACGCCACATTCCTGTGTCTTGGGATTTCAGAAATAGCTTCATTTTGTTTTTCCAGAAATAGTAGTCTGTTCCATCAAAGTAAGGTGGTCTGTTTGAGGATACTCCTTCAACTATATACTTGGCTTTTGATATTTCCTTCTAGATCTTTTCTCTAACACTGCTTAGGTGTTTTAATCTTAGAGACCGAGCTCTGATGCCAAATGAAGTAGAAATGTTGCTTTACAAGGAAGTGGGTTTGAATTGGAAAGCTATCTTTTAACATTTCCGTTAACACTTAAAAAATAACTCAAGAATGATCTTGGTTATTAAGACAAAAATGGAGAACGTTCTTGATTCTGGAAACACAAAAGGGAGAACGTTATTGGTTAGTTTTAAAAGGTAGAACGATCTTAATAGTAAAGTCAGAAAACGGAGAACGTTCAGAAAAACGCAAAACGTTCTAGTTTGTTTTAAAATAGAAAATTGTTTTTTCAACTTAAGTAAATAAAGAGTTGAATGTAAATAGAGTTAAGGAAGAGATAACACCCAGAGATTTACCCTGGTTCACCCTACTTGGGTTACATCCAGTCCTCACACCAGTGAGTTTTTCACTAAGTGTTTAAAATAAAGTACCATCTTGGTTTTACAACTCCTAGCTCATATCAACCTTGATCTTTGTTACAGACTTTAATCTAATTCCACCCTAACAGAGATTAATCAAATCACCTACAAACTTTGATAGGATTTCTTACAATTTATCCCAAACTATACTAAACTCTTATAGTTTGAGTTTTACAATAATGATGAGATTGTTTTGTTGGAATCTGAAATGTCGCAACTCTTGTTTGAGATTCGATTCTTTACAAAGAATTCAGTACAATTATATCAGACTAAATAAGAATTGATTACACTGATTCTGTTGAGTGATTTAAGAGTTTCAAGTATGATACTAGTTAGCACTTGAACATCTGCCTTTTCCCTGAGCTTTGGCCTTCCTTTTATAGGCGTGAGAGCAGTAAATGGAGGTCAACAGAGCCGTTGGTAGTGCTCTTGTCACGCTTGACCAGAGGCAATATTTCTGATTAAAAATAATCCAGCTTTTGACTATTTTTAATTTCTATTTTGATTGGGCTGAAACCTTTGTTCTTGATGAGTATTGTTCTTTCTTACTTTGATTCTTTTTGCACTTGATGGTATCCTCTGATAGTATTTTCTGGAGGTATCCTCTGATAGTATTTTCTGGAGGTATCCTCTGATAGTATTTTCTGGAGGTATTTTTTGGTATCGTTTTCTGGAGGTATCCTCTAGTGACGTCTTTTGGAGGTATCCTCTAGTGACGTCTTTTGGAGGTATTCTCTGGTGACATCTTCTGGGGGTATCCTTTGGTATCCTCTGGTGACTTCTTCTGGATGTATCCTCTGGTGACGTCATCCTCTAGTGGCAGCTTCGTGTAACATCTTATGTTTTCCAAATTGTGTCAAGAGTGTTCTTTATGCTAATTTCTTGGCTTTCCTTGAATCCTATCTTTAAATTAATACACTCAAAAGCACAAGTTAAATTAACATAATGTTTAGAACCATAATTAACGATCTTTAATTAACTTTTGTTTATTATCATCAAAACTTTAAAAATGAGAGTTTGTCTTACAGACAATACAACTCGGGATCTATGATTATTGATGCACAAGTTCATCGATTATACTTTCAAATTAATTCTTTTAGAGGTTTTAGTGTTTGGCGTGGTGGAAAGGATTGGATAATATCAACACGAGAGACAAAGAGGACTAAATTAAGGAAGGGTGATGCGTAGTTTTAAAGTTTGTATGTGAACTGTCAGTCTGTCTCTGTTCTCTACTCTGCTTGGAAAATGAATAATATCATGTGAAGGGTTTTTCTGTTATATCAAAAACATTCTCCATTGAAACATGCTAACACATTACTTATAAGAGATTATTGGAGCTCTTTCTCATATTAAATTTTCTCTCATCTCAGGTGAAGAGCTTTCCAAAAAGCAGGCTGCTCAAGAATCTACAATAAGGAAACTTGGGGCTCAGGTATGCAGAGTATTTGATGTATTTTCCTACAATCTTAAATCATTTTCTATGCGTATATAATAAACCTTATATTTACATTTTTTCATAAAAGCTAGATTAGAGGTATTGGGGAGGAGATAAAAGGTTTGACTACTAAACTTCAAGTAAGTGAATACTAAGAGAAGTATTTTAAGTTAATATTTGCTTGCAACTTTTTTAAAGTTATTATTCTGTTGCATAAGATTTTCTTCATGATATAGCTTTATTAAAAAAACTCCATCTCACTGATTGCAAATATGTAAATGTCATATTTCTTTTAAGTCTTAAGTTTAATTCATGATTTACTCTTGTGTGCTACTGTTGATCATCTATTTCATTAGAAAGTTTCAAACTCCTTTTTAAAGCATCAGGTGTTGACGATCCTAATATTTATATGTATTTACAATTTAAGCTGCTGTTTGGTTAATGTCATGCAATCCAGGTAGAGGAGAATAAGGTAGAAACTATCAAGATGGACAAAACAGCTACAAAGAAGGTGTTGCAAGAAACAATAGAAAAACATCAAATGAACTTGCAGCACATAAAGAGTATTACACTAATGCTTTGGCTGCTACTAAGGAGGCTGGAGCTTTAGCATAGGCTCAAGCAAACAATGAAGCAAGAACCGAGCTAGAGAATCATCTAAGAGAAGCCGAGGAACGTGAATCTATGCTAGTCCATACACTTGAAGAGTTGAGACAAACTCTAAGCAGAAAGGAATAACAGGTTTTTGTTGTGTTTGATGTCACTCTGTCTTTCTTTTTACTAATTGACTTTCTCAGGATATTGCTTATAATTCACATGAATTCATTTAATAACAGGAAACAAAAGCCCGAATAGCTGAAGCTTGGGCTGCAGCTGAAAGATCTCTCAATTCTCGACTTCAGGTCTCTAGAATACTTTTTATTTTCATTTTAAAAATCTTTCCTACTGGATATTATTGTGTTTCTATATCTTTTCAATGGACTTTACAGGAAGCCGATGCTAAAGCTGCAACTGCCAAGGAAAGAGAGCGATATGTGAATGACCGCTTATCTCAAACCTTGTCTCGAATTAATGTTCTTGAGGCCCATGTTCTGCAATTCTTGAATGAAGTCATGTCTTTAATGGCGGTTTTGTCTATGTGTGACTAACATCAATAATGAATTGCATATTTCATGTCTTAGGGCAGAACAGACTCAATTAAGTAAGACCCTTGAAAAGGAGAGACAAAAAGCAGCTGAAAGTAGGTAGGAATATCTTGCTGCAAAGGAGGAAGCTGACATTCAAGAAGATCATGCGAGACAGCTTGAGGAAGAGATTAGAGACGTAAGACATAAACACAAGCAAGAGTTGCATGAGTCATTGATGCACAGGGAGCTTCTTCAGCAGGTAAAGTTTCTGCTTCTTGCTTCAAACTTGTTTCATTAAGTGATATCAATGTTATATGAAACTCTTAGTTTCTTCATGCATTATATTGCTCTTATCTTTCAATTATTACATTACTTCGGTCCTTGAATGAACCAGCTAAAGAAACATATTTGGTTTCACGCTACATGGTTTTTTCTGAAAAATTTAACAAAAAAAGTCAACTTGTTTTTTGAAGTACCTTTCAAGAACATATGTTAGTGACCTGATGTAGAATATTAGAGAAAGCTATGGAATTGAAATTTGCAACGATGTATGAAAATGAAAACAAAAAATTGATGGGATATGGTATTTCTGGTAAGAATGTTGAATTCCATCCATCTTATTAGAACCATTCGGAATATTATTTTTCAAGTTCCTGAATCAAGCACTTTGTTTATTTTTCCAGGAAATAGAAAAAGAAAAGGCTGCTCGATCAGATCTGGAAAGAACCATTTGTGTTCATTATGTGCCATCATCAGATCAAACTCCCACAACAAAGCATAATTCTGCTTTTGAGAATGGTGTGATGCTTTGCTTCTTTTTACATCACTTGGCTCAATTATCTTGTCTGTGATATTTTCGATAGTATACATTATGATGTAGGGAATCTTTCCCGTAAAATCTCTAGGGCAAGCTCCCTTGGAAGCATGGAAGAAAGCTATTTTCTTCAAGCATCACTGGATTCATCTGACAGTTTTTCTGAACGGAGAAACCCAAGAGAACTAAGCATGACATCCAGTTCTTTTGAGGATGCACTTTGTCAGAAGGAGGTTGAACTGGATTCATTTATGTCGCGCTTGGTATGATTTGTTGCCTTCATATTCTGTCATCATAACTTCCAGGGATATTTCTTTGGATCTGCAGTTGAAACTACAACAACATCAATGATCTTGTCCCAGCACCGCCAATACGCACTGCAAACTAGAGAGCTCGAGCGAGTCATTTAAGGTCTAACATAAAGGCAACTTACTATTTTGGTTGGATTTGGATCCCCTATTCCATTATTTACTTTCTATATTCATAACCAAAACTTTTTGGAGTATTTATCAAATATTTTGTTTAGGAAGATGATTACTGTTCTTTATGAAATTAGTTTGCAGTTTATCACAATAAATGTTAAGAAACTCATACAGGCTTCTGTTGAAAGTGTATTGAATCTTTTAGAGCAAAATAACTATTTAGTGTATGTTTTAACAGAATTAGTAAAATTAAATTATATTTTATTGTATGTTTCAATGGTATTAGTTAATAAAAATAAATTAGTCATTTAAATTTAATTTACTGTTATTAATAATTTAGAAATACAATTAGTAGGGAGATATAATAAATTTAATTTAATAAATAATAATAAGTTTTAGTGACAGACAATACAGTAGGAATAAATCAATTCTTTATTTATATTTATCTATTTTTTAGTGACAGACAATACCGTATGACTAGATCAATTCTTTATTTATATGTATCTAGTTTTTAGTGACAATCATTATTGTAGGTAGAAATCAAAAACATGTAGTGACAGTCCTCAAAGCATAGCAAGACACCCCTTTAAAGTTGACGGCGGATCTGAGTGTCACTCAAGGTATTATTGACCATTACCTATAGTTTGTGAGAAAATGTAGTCTATATCATTCAGTATGTCCAACAATGTTCTAACTAGTGGATTAACATCACTAAACAGCAAAGCAATACACATTGTAGTGGACCATTGCAAAAATGTTGTGATAAAAGAAATGAAAATAAGAGCTCCAAGTTAGATCTCAACACAGATGGAATAAATGTGCAATTTTCATATCCATTAGTCAAGTAACAACTCATGTGTGGATTGAGCGCATTGCTTGTGGCCCTAGATAGAGGTGGACAACGGGTCGAGTCGAGTGAGTTTGGATTCAAAATTCTCAACCGACCTAAACTGTGGGCGTTAAATGGTGGCCCATCTCAGTTCATTTTTGCTTCGGTTTCATCGGGTGGTGGGTTTTCCGAATCACGGGTTATTCAGTTGGGTTTCTTCAATTTTAAGTTTCGACAAAGTTTGAAGAAAAAAATACAGATGATCAGAAAAAGCTCAAACTGTAGTTGAGACAATGATGGTCAGATGAAAAAGTTTATAGAACAAAAAATTATGAAACGAAGAATAAAGGTATGAGTATGTGGATCTTGAACCTGTGCTTGAAAAAATTCTTAGTTTTTGTCACTAGAAAAAATTCTTAGTTTTTGTCATTAAAAGAAATTAGATGGAATAACATTGTAGGATGAGAGAAAAAAGAGCAAAAAACTATGGAATTCAAAATAATCACTTTAGCTATTTTCATAGTAAAGAAAGAGAAACAAAAAATTTATTAATATTAAATGGAAAACAGAAGTGCGAAAAAGTTAAAAAAAAAAAAAAACCTAATTACTTTTTGCTTTGTAATTCCCCAAGTGATGTTCTCGCGTTTTACAAATGTGGTCTGCGCAGCTGCCATAAGTACAATAAGTAATGAGTTGTAATAAAATTTGCGATTGGGTTCGGTTATTTAAGGTGCTTTTTAAATAATATGTACCCACCCAAATATTGAAGGTGCAAACACGAGAGGGGGGTTGAATTGTGTTTGTTAAACTTGATTTCTTTTGCTGTTTTGTTGAATGTTGATGCGAATTATTGGATGAATAATTGTTCAGACTTAGTAGCGGATAATAACAACATCAGAGCACAACACTTTATCTTGGTTCACCATTAACTTGGCTACATCTAGTCCCTTCACTTCGAAGGCTTTAATCCACTAATTCAAAACAATTTGAATTACAACTCCTAACCCTCCAAGTCAGTCTTCCCAAACAGCCTGACAACCCCAGACTTTTGAGAAACGAGAACAACTTCTTGACTCTACAAATCAAGTCTTCTCCTACCAATATGACAATCTTGTTAGCTTCAGATTGCACTTGAAAATTCTGTTGACCAATCTTGTTTCTTTTAATTTCAAATCATATCTTTTTAAGCTTCAAATTGCATTCGAATTTCTTCAAGTCTTTTGTGATTTTTTGAATCAAATCCCCTGAATACTTTGATCAAATTTCTATCAAAATTTAATCAAGTCTTTTCTTCAAATTTTAATCAAGTCTTCACTGATTTGCTTCATGATTTAAATTCTGGACCGTATGATCTTCTGATCTCGACCAACTCTAGACCATGTAATATGATCTGTACCAATTTTGTGATCCTCTGATCTCGACCAACACTGGACCATGTCTGATTTGTACCAATTTTGTGATCCTCTGATTTCGACCAATTCTGGACCAAGTCTGATTTGTACCATTCTGTGATCCTATGATCTGGACCATTGATCTTCTAATATGGACCATTGATATTTTAATCTGGACAATTTATCTTCTGATCTGGACCATTGATCTTTTAATCTGGACATTTATCCTCTCATCTGGACCAAGTCTGGACTAAGTCTGGATTGAGTTTGGATTAAATCTGGACTAAGTCTTATGTTCTGGACAATTATATCTTCTGATCTAGACCATGTCTGGACTAAGTATGGACCTAGTCTGACTTATGTTTCCTTCTGGTATGGACCAAGTCTCCCTCTGACAAGCTTCCTTCTGGTCTAGACCAGGTCTCCTTCTAGACTCTGCTTCCTTCTTATCTGGGCCAAGAAAGATATCCTCTGATGATCTTATTTTTCCTTCCCTTTGATGATATCCTCTGATTGATGCTATCCTCTGATGTTTGCCTTTGATGACATCCTCTAATATCCTATGGAGGTGTATCCTTTGGTGAAATCCTCTGGTATCCTCTAGATGCATCCTCTAGTACCCTCTAGATGTTTCCTCTGGCTGAAACTTCTGGTGACATTTTTATGCTCTGGTTGCTTCCTCTGGATGTATCCTCTGGTGATACCATCCTCTGATTTTGCACAGCATCTTATTTGTTCTTCTAAGTCAAAATACGATTTACATAAAATACTTTTGTTAACATCAAAACTTTGATTGAAAGAACCAACTTGGTTCCAACAAATATAACTGTGTGAAACTGAACAAAAGATCCGCAAACCCGTGGATCCGAACATACTCGTCGATAGCTTGTTGGATTTCTCAGTTTTATGGGTTTGTCGGTCGAGCTCTTCTTTTTGTCCACCCCTAACCACATGGCATTAAGAAATTCATTTTTTACCATTACTTTCAAAATTTACATTGTGTGCCTTTTTTTTTCTTTTAATACTATTATATGATAGAAGTACAAAGAGATTTGAAAATACTTAAATACCGTATAGTGGAAACATATAGAGAATGAAAAATGTTTAACTATCATAGTCTCTAAGCAAAAAGAAAATAAAAATGTGTAACTATAATTGAGTAGAAGAATACAATAACGTCAATAATGACAAAAAAAATAATGAAACAATTAAAAAAACAAAGAGTTAAGAGCTATGCATGAAATTATTCTTGCTTCAAAAATCAATTAAATTGCAAGTGCTCTCCTTAGCAAAAATGTGATGAATCTACTTGAAATCATCAATATTTTTTAAACCGACAAGATGATGAAAAATGGTTAAAAAGGAAGCTAGAACCAACTAGAATTTTGATGAGTCAATAATTCAATAAAAATTAAAAAGAAAAAGTAGAAATAATTCAAAGCTTCAATGAAAATTTTGTCAAGAATATCTTGAGATAGAATGTAGCGGAATAATTATTACTTCGATACCATATTTGTTTTCTTGATGGAAGTTATTGCTAATAGAAAAATAGAAGAAAAAAAAGGAAATCATATTAAATTATGAAAGAATGATATAATGATTTACATCAAATGATACATAAGACTTGTATTAATAAAAAAACTAGTAACTAGTATAACTAACTAATTATTGTTCTTCACTTTTTTTTATCAAATTTTATAAATAAATAAAAAAAGTTATTGTAGTTAACTTGTGTAACTAACTAATATGTCTAATATTTTGTGTACAAGGTTAATTGTTTACCTAGTTCAAATAAAATTATCATGAACGAAGTTTATGAACATGCCTTTTTTTTTTCCAGAAATACATGAACATGGGTTGAAGAATTAATAATTATGATTTATAACACATCCGACCAAACAATTGAGGTCTAAAGTAAATGCTACGAAAAATCAAAAGTCAATAATGGGCTCCTTAAGAAATCAAAAGTTTTTCTAAATCCAATAAGTAGTTTAATGAAAAAAATAGAGAGTTTTCTACCTCCCACTCTCCATCTATATTTGTCACCCTCAAACCATATGAAAAAACGATTTCACACCTACCTCCACCGACCTCCGTTGTGGCTTATTTACGTGTTCATTTTTATTGTGGAGTAGTTGCAGCATTGCTGCGTTGGGAAATACTTCCGCTACTCCTAGAATGGTAGAATGCACCAGCAGCCGGAGCTGTGGCGCTCATTGAAATCGAGGTTGAGGAGATAGTGGTGGAGGAATTGGTGTCGGAAATTTAGCCAGCCAAACTTGATTAGAAAGATTCGAGAGTATATAAAGAGATACTTGATGTAATTATCATTTCATGCACTACTCTTCTCGAATCTTTCTAATCAAGTTTGACTGGCTAAATTTCCGGCACCAGCTCCTCCACCACTGTCTTCTCAAGCTTGATTTCAATGGGCGCCACAGCTCCGGCTACAGGTGCATTCTACCATTCTAGGAGTAGCAGAAGTATTGCCCAATGCAGCAATGCTGCAACTACCACCACAACCATGAAAATGAACACGTAAATAAGCCACAGCAGAGGTCGGTGGAGGTAGCTGTAGTCAGGATTCTTGAACACCATGATTGGAAATATTGCCACAGATGGTTCCGACATCATGGGAGATTCTGCGGATGACAACGACATTCTCATTCTGGAATGAGAAAAAGAAATAGGCAGAGTAAGGAGGATGATTATAGGCAATTACAAAACACACAAATAACAAAGACATTCTCTAAAATGTATGAGTCACATGGTAAAGATTAATAGCACTGAGAATGCAAATATAAACGAGTAACACACAAATGTACTTGAAGCATTATATTGTGCAAAGTTCCCATCACGAACACATTATCAAACAGCAAGGAAAGAAAAAGAAACTAACAGAGAGTTCAGTTACACTTTAGAATCACTACTTAATAAAGGCATACTACACCTTTCATATGAAGAAAAAAACAAGATTGAACAAAAACTAATGGAAAACCTTAGGATTTTGTTTGGGGATCCCAGCATCAACTAAAATAAAAGGATTCAAGCTTTTTTATATTACAACCAAGGACTGCATTTTCAAACCTTCTGCCTAAAATGTGTCTCATCAAATGAACCCCATGTAACAATCAACTAATTTTACTGAAATATAATATAATAAATCCAGAGATATCATTTTTTTTTTTAATTGAGAAATGGCAAGTACCTTTCATTTAGAGAAATGACAGCTTGCTTTTTCCATATATGAGTGCCTGAAGCAGATGGAGAACAGATAAGGAGAAATGAAAAACTAAAGGGAAAGAACGGGCACAGGGTAGGAATATGAGGAATTTCATTTTGATTCCCAAACAAAAAACAAGAAAAGAAAAATACAATTTGCTCTGCAAATAATTTCAGAATGAAGATGGAGATGGATTTGGATCTCTTTATTTCAGTACCTATATTTCAATTTGCTTTCTATAAAAGTCTTTAAATTTTACGTTGTATTTTTCTCATCTCTGTTTGTTCTTAAGCAGTAAACTAGCAGTCATTAATTGTAACCCATTTAAAAGCTCTTCACTAATTTGTTGTTTGCACAGTGAACACATGAGCCTTAGATCGCGTGCTATTTCCTTGCCTTTGGGATCGATTGGTGTTGAAAAGGGTGTTGTGTTATACGGGAGATTTTCCTTCCTCT
This sequence comes from Cicer cuneatum, assembly GCA_037974295.1. Lineage (NCBI taxonomy): Eukaryota > Viridiplantae > Streptophyta > Magnoliopsida > Fabales > Fabaceae > Cicer > Cicer cuneatum. The sequence goes on along the minus strand of JBBPBO010001984.1, from coordinate 24,384,007 downwards.
CCTTTCTTTTTCTTTTTTGCTTCTAAATTACTTTATTTTTTTTCTCTCTTTCTAATGTAATTTTTTTATTTGCTATCACTCATCTATCACGTCTCTTAACAATGTGTTTGGTATACAATTGTGAAAATTAATTTTAATAAAATTAATTTTAATATAATTGATTTTAATTAAATGTTAGTTGAATGTAAAATAATTTATATTTGAAAATATTAATATAAAAGTTATACTTATTAATTCATATTGTTGGGATAATTTAGATCAAAATTATTGAGTGTATTGAAACTTATTTTTAGATAATTATGAGTTTAAAATTTTTTTATTAAAGAATTTGCATTATTTATAGATTATTATGGGTTTGAAATAACATGGATTTTAGTTTCAACAAAGAAAACTTGGGTTTTAATTATTTAGAGATCATAAAATATAGAATTGAATTATTATAATATTTTGTTGCTGCAATATATTCATAATTTCAATTTTATTTAAATGTATGTTACACTCTTTAGTTTAAAACATTAAATATTTTTTTTTAATTAAATGGATGGCTCTATTCAAAACAAAAAAGAAATACATGGTTGTATCAAAAAAACAATAGGATGGTTTACACAATGTTGACTTTTAGTATGAACAAGTAAAAGCTTTTTCCAATTTAATAATAAAATAAGTGGATAGTTGAGATGAGAGAAGAGGAACTTGTATTTGATTTTTTGTGACAATATTTGAAAAGAAAAAAAAAAGACATCCACTTTTTAAAACTATAATGTTTGGTCTTTTTTTTTTTTTTTT